>PVIH01004807.1:40000-133898 GCA_004025045.1 Sigmodon hispidus
ATGACTGGGCTGGGCTGTAGGTCCTTGGAATTCATTGTACTATTCTCTCCAATGCTATACGTGTGTTTAAAAACTTCCATGATTAAGATAAAGAAATACTAGAATCCAGTGAGCTTCCCCACTAAGTGTAATCCTGGAAAGGTGGGTCCTGTTTCAATGGTTTCAGCCCTTGGGGCTAAGCTGACTTGGTCCAGTAGCAGGGATTTCTGCACTGCACTCCAGAACTCCTGAATAGCCAAGGCAAACTGAAGAAGTCAAGAGAAGCAGGCCTCCCCTGAAGATCCCATCCTGCCCCTCAGCAGCCTCCTCTCAATAAGCTCATTAGCCAGAGTTTGCCCAGTCCAAAGCTCCACCCAGCCAAGAGCACAGAGCCCTGCCTTCCAGCTGCCCCAAGCCAGCTTGTTTCCAAAGCCATTTAACTCTCCATTAACTTGATTTGATGAGTTCCTGGATGGCCACCAAGTGCACTGAGAAATAAAAGTCCTAAACAGCAAGCACATCATAATTTAACCATATCCATTACTGGTCCATGCGTATGTGTAGCTTTGGCACCAAAGTAAATCACTTTGGGTTTTGTCTTCTCCCCGTTCTGTGCTGCATTGCTTGGCGCTCAGTTGAAGTTTCTCTTCTGCTATTATTCAGTTTCCCCCACCAACAACATCTTACCTAGTTACAGTTTGCTGTTGCCATCTATATACTTTTAGTCCTGGAGAAACATCCAGTTCCTTCTATTAATGAATCCGACTGGAGCCCATCTCTTAAACATCTGGAGCGCTAACAATGGAATCAAAGGCACTTGCTATTCTAAGTGATTTATTTGAAGCTGGGAAAAGCAGAAGCTGAAACAAAGGACACTGATGAATGGCTAAACCCAGTGTCCTCATTAATTCTCCACAGAAGGCTGGGAAGGGAACAGCCAGACACAATTACTATGGTTAATTAACACCATTGTAATTAGCCAGGGTCCTATAGACCACACCTCTGACTTCATCACACAACCCCACACTCCTTCACTCATCCACTTGTAAATGTCTTCCTCACTGCAAGCATCCAACTGTGCGGTAGACTGGATACTCTCCTAGAGCTTTAGACAACCTGGGCCCTGCCAGTGATGCTGTAAGAGGATAGTTTAGACTTAGTTCTGGAAATAGTCCAATCAGTGATAAGAAACCCTCAAAGGCAAAAATAAATAAAATTTTAAAATCTTTTTTAACATTCACTTTCAATTCAATGAACAGAAGATCGAATACAGGAGATTAGATAAAAGGCCCACAGTCCCCACCCAGAGGAAACCTGCTTCCCACAGCTCCACAGCTTCTTAAATCAATTATCCAAGATTCCTGGTCCTTAATCTCCGGGGCCTGGGGGTATCTCCCTGATAAGGATGATAAAATAATCAATCAGCCTGCCAACTTGCCTCCTAGGGCTGTTAAGTGCAAATAAAGCCAATACTGGGCTATTATCTCATTCTCAAGGGTTCTCCAAGCTTAAACTCAACACATAGAGCTTAAAGTTCCCAGCAGGAGGAAAAGACAGCATATGAGGAGAGGAAAATAGATTGCTCCATCATCCTGTACCCCAAAAATATGTGCAAATATTATGCCAATATAAGGAAGAATACAAGATGAGAAGCAAAGAGATCTCAACGTTTTTAAAAGTAATTATTGTTTAAATAAATAATAAATATTGTTTTGTTTTGTTTAAAAAAAAAGCCTGAAGCTAGGTATGGTAGTGTATGCCAGTGGGGTGAGGGTTGGGGCAGAGGCAGAAGGATCTCAGGTTAGAACCAACCTAGTCCTTCCTATAGACAGAAAACAGGAGAGCCAGAGCTACCGAGAAGCCTTGTCTTGAAAAAGAAAAAGAAGAAAAAAAAAAAAAAAAACCACAAAAAGAAGAGCAAAGTGGTGCACATGAGAGGCAGAGGCGGGCTGATCTCAGAGAGATCCAGCACAGCTGAAGCTACACAGTAAGACCCTGACCGGAAAACAAAACAAAAAAAACCCAAAAGACTCATTTTAGTTAACACCCAAAACACACAAAAGTGAGCTAAAAGCACATTATACAAACAGCTATTAAGTTTTTTTAACTTTATTTTTAGTCTCTGTGTGTGTAGGTGTGCACATGTCTGTGTAGGTGTGTGCACAAGTGCCCGCACACCAAAGGAGGTCACAAGAGGGTTTCAGATGCCCTGGAGGTGGAGTTACAGGCATTTGGGAGCCATTAGGGTATGGAGTCTGGGAACCAAATCTCGCTCAGCATGCACCTTTAGCCATGCAGATCTCTAGCCCCTTCAGTCATTTCTTTACAAGGATGGGCAGGAAGAGGCAGAGGCTATTTAACAAGGGGCAGGGTTGTTGTAACTGCCCTGACGAAGTCCTGTGACTTTCTCCTCCACAGAGCTCTCCCATGGCCCTGAGTACTGACACACACAGACTCCCTTCTGACCCCAGTCCTGAGAGGATACATTCAACTCATCCCAACAACATTATCACACAGATGCCCCAACTCCCAGGAGTACCCACACACATGTTTATCTTCTATACACACTTACGATAAAGTTCAATCGGTAACCTGGGCACACTAAGAAATTCAGATGATAAAGCAGAAGAAGGGAACGTGTGGCCCACCCCTTTAATCCCAGCCCTCAGGAGGTAGAAGTGGGGTGATGGGTCTCTGTGAGTTCAAAGCCAGCATGTTCTACAGAGTAAAGTCCAGGTCAGGTCTACATAGAGAGACCCTATCTCAAAAAAACAACAAAAGCCCAGTATATAAATGTAGGTATGCGGTGATGCTACCTACTATGGGAACTGACTTGCTTTCTCTAAACCTATCCTTAACACAACCTTACACTGCCTGCCTGTGTGTGCCCTTTACTAAATGTCCAAACGGAGCCTTAATACACAAACTCAACAAAACCTTTTAGTGAATACTGACTGTTCTACCATCTGGTTTATGAAAGAAAAGGTCAGCCCCAGCATCCTATGTGTGGTTGTATGTGAACATCCTGCTCCAGGACTTTACAATCTCATTGAAGAGAAGAAAGATCCAGCACGGGTCCTGGGAATGTTCTGTGCCATATGTGCCCTCAGGTTGCTAACTCAGAAAGTATTTGGGTATGAAATACCTCAGGGTTTAAACAAGGGAACCTATAATACATGCAAGCACACACACCCAATACATACATACATACACACATACACAATACATGTAAAACACACATACACACACAAGTGCACCGTTACAGGTGAACTGAACACCTCTGAAATCAGGTTACAGCTGATGGCTAGTCAAGGTTCACTGGCTGCAGGTTTGACTTTAATGAAAGACCTTTTAATTTCTGGCCATGTCAGTGAAAAATGGTTTGTCCCAGAAAGTATCCATTCTGGGCTGTTTGTGACATGGATTTTTAAAATGTTTGATAGAATTGTAGGATTTTTATCTTTGTCTATTTATTTTGAATACACTCAGCATTACACAGACCAGGAGACATGTGTACACACTTCAAACATAACAGTCCCATTTTCTATTAATTTCCCTTTGGAAGAGAGAAAGGCATTTTGATTTTTAAAAGTGTCTTGGTCCCTTAGACTCACTATTATTCACTGTGCATGGACCTCTCTGCCACTGACATTGTGTGCCCCGTGAGTTAGATCCTACTTGCCCTGGGGTTCAATTTTCTCACCAGTTGGGTGAGCATGCCCCACCCAAATCACTGGGTTGCCCAGAGAAGGTCAAAACCACCAGCAGTTAGATCACTGAGCCACACCCTAGTGACTCAGGAACTTTCAGTCGCTGCTGAAAGCTCTCTGGCCCTCCTACCTTCACTGCAATTCCCAGAAATGTGCAGAATAAGATCAGTTATGCTGCTCAACTACCCTTTACTCTTCCTAAGGCAAAAATGCATTCAGCTACCCTAATCCAATTTTTTTTTTTTTTTAAAGGGCCAGTCTCTCAGGCTGGGTGTGGTGATGCACGCTTTTGATACTGGCACTCAGGAGGCAGAAACAGGTGGCTCTCTGTGAGTTCCAGGACAGCCAGGGCTACACAGAGAAACCATGTCTTAAAAAAAAGAAAAAGAAAAAGAAAAAAGAAAAAAAAGGCGTGGGAGTGTCTCTCTACACAGCCCTGGCTGTCCTGGAACTTACTCTGTAGACCAGACTAGCCTAGAACTCAACAGAGCTCTGCCTGCCTCTGCCTCCCAAGAGCTGGAATAAAGTGTGCACCACCATGTCTAGCCTGAGGGGACAGGACACAGGCCACCAGCAGGATCTACTCCAAGGGGAAAGGCAGAAGAAAAGAAAATCTAGACGGTGGAGAGCAGTGGAAACGAAGAATGATGAGGGTTAGTTTCCAATAAACTTCAGACACAGGTCACCTTCCTGTACACCAAGATCTCTGATTTATAATTAATGGAAAGGAAACTGATGGCGTTATTGTCCTTTACCACATCCGAAATCGTAAAAATATAAAACCCAAGCCTGTGCCTACAACTCTCTAGAGTAATTACATATTGTAGCCATGATGCCTGGGCCTCTGCTTTGATGCAAAGAGGTCATTTCCTAACAAGCCACTCCAAAGAAAACCTCAACCACACAAAGCACCGGTTTGGGACAACTCTTATGTTCTCCCTCTTGACTTGGGGAACCCTCCCCTTCCCCTCAGGTGGGACACACTTAAACTATGCAGAGGGAGGAGCAGTCCAACTCTGTGCACACCACCGCTAACTCAACCGACCTAGGGAGCTGGGAAAACCACAGTGGCCTAGTCCCCCCACCTCCAAAGGACCCTAAATTACTGTCTGGGTGCGGGGTGAATATCAGGAGTTTTCAAAGATACCCAGGGGTCTGATAGGTAATCAAGCCAAACAGCAAGGGGGCCCTACAGGACTCAATCTTTCATAGTCATTTTACACGCTCCCCCCCCCCACACCTATGCTACAGGGAGCGACTTGCCCAAGGATGTCCCTCAGAACTGTGCCATAATCTTCCTACCGACAAAGCTCCAAGTATCACCTCATTTATTTCACATGTACCTTACAAGGCTTTGCAAAAGTCGAGTGCTGTTCATCTAGCTGATTTAAAACAACAACAACAAAAACGAAAAAACACAGGCCAGCCCACCCCTGAGAAAATACAGTTACTAGACTTCAGATTCCACAGGAGAGCTGAGGTGCAAGATGGGAGACCAGATGTAAGCCTGAAAATAAGAACATGCTTCTTGAGATGCAAAAGAACAGCCTTGTTCAGCTCCCTTACAATCGTGTTAGAGGGAAGGACCAGCAACCTCTGTTGACGGTAAACACACAGGGACAATGCTGTTGTCTAAGTCCACAGCTCTCAACAAGGGCAAGCTGATCCCCACCCACCCCTGCCCTAAGGCTTTGAGCGATATCTGCATTTTTGATAAGTCCCAAACTTGGAGCTGTGTCTCTGCTGATTGACTGCATCTAGTGGGAAGAGACTGTGAGATGTCTGACATCCCATGGGAACAGCTCCTCCCACAAAGAATTACCCATCCAAAATGCCACGAGCTCAGAGGCTGATCAAGCCTGTTCTAAGCAGATACCAGGAATGGATTCCTCCTACAACCATCCCCTCATGCACACCAGGACATTTCCGCAGGGCTCCATAACATGTGGGCCTCACTACTTCGGGGATCACATAGACAGTATTTGTTTACAAATAACCTTGACCCAAAAATGCCTATATTCAAACCTCTGAAAACAGACAGGAAATGCTTGGCATACCTTCAAAATTCAAGCAAATAACCTAGCCACACACCCCCGTGGTGACTCAGGTTCACTGGGGAGAAGGATCCTTTCTTTCCTCCCACATGGATGCTGCTGGGATGCTGAATTCTCCATCACTCAAAGTTACAGGGTCCTAGGGCATACAATCACACCTTTAAATTTTCATGTTTCTTATATTTTAAAATGACTAATCTGGGGGATGGAGAGATGGCTCAGGGGTTAGGAGCACTGGGTGCTCTTCAGGGGCCTAGGTTCAATTCCAGATTCCAGGAGATCCGACATCATCACACCAATGCACATAAAAAATAAAGTTAAATTATTTGTAAAAAAGTTAATCCATGAAAGACTTTTTCAGTAATTTATGTTTTTCTCGTGCATGAGAAAACAACAGTGATGTGATCTGTGTGAATAAACACACATAGACATCTTCAAGAGCCTGGTCTGCACAACTGAGGCTATCTGGCAGTCCCTAGAGGAACACCAAGTGTCCAGCACCTCCCCCAAAGCTCCCCCATTCTTCTTGCCTTTCCTTGTCCACTTTCTCCCAGTCTTCCCGGGGAAGAAATAAAGCCAAATACCATGGTAAACAGCCACAAGCGTCTATCCTGGATGCTCAGAATTAAATGATAAACACAAATCAATCCACACTGTTTCACCTCGATGACCTGCTCACATCCACACCCAGAGATGAACAGCATCCCTATGCTGACGCCAACCATCTGATAGGCACCCCCACACTTCCCACATTCCCTGAGCCACAAGCAAGTACAACCATCCCCACATGAGATTCCTTCATTAACACAGTGAACCAAGCTAATCCAGGAGGAAGAGTGTTGACCTTTCCCTGAAGCTCATCTCTAGGTCAGAAAGTCAATATACTGAGACAGGTCCTCACTGTGTAGCTCTGGCTGGCCTCAAACTCTATAGACCAGAATGTCCTCAAACTGACAAAAACCCCACTGCCTTGGCCTCCCCAGCGCTGGGATTAAAGGTGTGCATGACCATACCTGGCTTATTTTAATTATTCCTTCAAAAAACAACTAGAACACACTTGTTTTGCTAGAATTCACAAGTCCCAGTTCACAAGCTAAGGTGTCCGTTATCAATGATTCTCACTGATGGAGGGCTGAAAAGGAAGAAGTGGCTGGAGCCTAAATCCCTGGGAAAGTCTGTAAGTTACACTGATGCTCTGATGCAAACAATCCAAAGGACACAGCCATTGTCTTGAAAAGCTGCCAAGGCACCATGATGCTGTGGATGAGACTCCACCAGCTCACAGGGCCAGCTTGGCACTGCATGACCCTAGTGGAACTTGGCTGGATGTTCAAGAACCTTACAATCAAAAGCAATTCTGCTTACCACTGGCCAAACATGAAGCTTTTATGACTCATAGCCATTGTCAAAAAAAGCAAACCTAACCTACAGTGAATTACTGGCTCACATTAACTGTCCTGGGGTAAATCATTTATAGAATCTAAAATTCCTTAGGAAGAGATTTCAAAATAATGGCATGGCTCTTTCTTGAGCAAAAGTAACAAATTTTTGTTGTGTTTTGTTTTTCAAGACAGAGTTTCTCTGTGTAGCTCCGGCTGCCCTGGAGCTCGCTCTATAAACCAACTCACAGAGATCTGCCTGTCTCTGCCTTCTGAGTGTTGGGATTAAAGGCATGTACCATCATCACCATTACCACTCAGCTCAAAAGTAACACATTTTTAATGAGTGCCCAACAGGCAAGGGTGAGATACAAGCGCGCGCGCGCGCGCACACACACACACACACGCACACGCACACGCACACGCACGCACACCATGAGGCAAAGATGGCCCAAAAGTCCAGTGAGCGAGCAGCTAAGCCATACCGTTGGTTGGCCTAGATAACATCAAGACAGTATTCACTATGGAGGTGAAGAATCAAGCCTGTATAGAGAACTCAAAAACAGAGCCATACAAATGTGCCCAGCTAATAATTTTTGGGGTTGTTTTGTCTTTTGAGAAGGGTACTATGTAGCTCTAGTTGGCTTGGAACTCGCTATATAAACCAGGCTAGCTTCCACTTCACAGAGACATGCCTGCCTCTGCCATCTGAGTACTAGGAATAAAGGTGAGGGTTATCACCATGCCAACTAATTTTTGACAAAAGTACAAAAGAAATCCAAATGGCAAGAGGTGTCACTCTCATGTGTGGTGCTGGAGAAACTGGACAGCCATAGGTACAAATGAAACAAAGCCCAGAATCTAATCCATATCTTACAGAAAATATAACTCCAACTGAATTCTGAACCTAAATGTGAAATTGCAAAACCCTAAGGTGGGGGAAGAATGTACACAGAAAACATTCCAGCCATAGCTAAGGACTGAACTCTCAAAGTTCTTAAAGCTGTGACCACAAATAGAGACATCTATAAACAAGACTCATCAAACATGGAATGAAGAGCTCAGGACTGAGCAGGAGGATGAGCAGATAAGCTATAAAGATGAAGAAGAGTCTGTCTGTATATTTTATGTCTGACAAAGGACAAAGACAGTGTCTGGAACACAAGGAGAACTCTTCTCAAAATGCAACCGCAAAATAAACAAGGAATTCAAACGTTAAAATTCAATGAGAGAAACACACGGAGACACACTTTTCCAGATGGGAAACAGCATGTAAAAAGATGCTTGGCGTCATTAGCCATGGAGAACTGCAAATCAGAACTGCAATGAGGTATCCCCTAGCAGAACACCTCTATTAAGAACAGTGTCTGAAAAAACAAAACAAAACAAAAAAACAAACAAACAAAAAAAGTGTCTGCTGGGCACCTTTAGTCCCAGGCACTCGGGAAGCAGAGGCAGGTAGATCTCTGGGAGTTCAAGGCCAGCATGGTCTACAGGGTGAGTTTCAGGACCTCAAAATACAACAAAACAAAACTGGTGTTGCTTATGCTTGTGAGAGTGTGGAGACGTAGGAATGTCTGAGCATCACCAACAGTGGGAACAGCCACTCTGAAAGCTTTCTTCACAGAACTGACCATGTAACTCCTATACAATAAAACCTCCTGCTTCCACAGACACTAGCAACACTTCAGTGTAATAGTCTGTGAGGTGGGGACACAAACTGTCTTCCTTTCCCTGGATGCAAACTCAAAGTAGACTCTTCCAAGACAATGTGTTAGGTTTTCACAGTGATCCAAGACCAAATCAGACCAGGTGGGGCCAGGTGGGGGTGCTACAGAATAAAATTCAACGCTGATGCTTGAGCCAGAAAGCATCAGATGAAGAACTTTGAGCTTGTGAGACTTCCTAACCCTTAGATATCAGCTGAAAAAGTCAGATCCCAGGCTGCCTACACCATCTCCCCAATTTGGCTAAAATAAGTTCTCATGAACATGTACCCTCATTCCTTTGGAGATTCCAAATATTTCCAGACTTTAAGATGAGCTAGGAATGTACCCAATCATCATCATCTCAGTTTGTGAAAAGATACCGATATAGCTATGTAGATCAAGGATAGATCGTTCAGAAATTCCCTTCAGATTCTATGTGGCAATCATACCTATCATAGTCTGATTTACAAATTAATCACAGCAAGAGATTAACAAAATAGTAAGAGACAACAACATACTGGAATTAAAAACCACCTGCAATGTCTATTCTTGGAGTTTCCATTTTACATATTTTCTGTCACAATTGGCCTACAATAATAGAAATGTAGCAAAGTGAAGCCACAGATAAGGTAGGATGGTTGACTAGCCAACCGTTCGCAAGCCCGGCTACATCCTAGTTGGGATATCCTAGTTGCAAGACCTTGAAATTTTTGGAACTCACTCATTCCCCATGATGCCTATGCACCCTTTCTTTCCAGTGACCCCCACGGAATTTGTTCACCTAGTCTACTCCTCTTTATTGTGACCCAAAGGAAAAGGAACACTTCTTGAATGACAATAAACCATGTGGTTTGTGAAATGGCATTGTACCTCATTCCTACCCTACAGAACTATACACTATTTCCAGTTCCAGACAAAAAGTTCTATTCCTCAAATTTTCCATAATAATCATTTAGTAATTTCATCACATAAGAGCATCTGGTCAGAGTTTGGAATGTTACAGAAAGCTTCTGTGAGATCTGGCCTTTCCAGGAGAATCTTCGAGATCAGATCGGACAGCTAGGCTAGCTGGTGGAGGAGCAGTGGGGATCAGAAGGTACGAACCAGGCATGACTAGTGGAATAAGATGCTGACAAACCAGGCATGACTGGTGGAATAAGATGCTGAGCGGGTAAGGGGCCCACACTTGCTCCCCCGGAAAGAGAACCTTCCTTCCTTCCTCCTGTAATGCTCTCATTAGATGAAACATGGTAAGTACTTCTAAAAATAGACATTACATAGAGAAGCATCAGTGGGTCAAAGGAAGACATGCTGCCTTTCTGCAAGTGCCCGATGCTGCCTGCCGTACTCTCTGCCTTGACACTGGCTCCAGAGCCCTCGCCTGGGGTCCTGATGCTAGTGACCAGCCTCTTCTAGCTACAGTGAAGAGGATGCTCAGGGGAGCAATGAGGAAGAGGAGAAGGGTTCTTCCCACTTGCTGCAACATGACTGCAGAATGCCTAGCCCTGGGCTTCTTTGCTTTTCCCTGAGAGGGTGGGTCTAACTCCCTAGGAACCCTTTGGTACTCAACAGACCCAATGATATAAAAGTCCTGCAAAAGCCAACATTCTAAAGATGTGTTTGGGAGCCTGTGGTGTTCCTGGCAACTGGTGGAACCTTCAGGAGATGGGAAAGGGAAGGTCACTGGAGTGTGCCTGAAGAGTCCATTCGCCTCTACAATTTTCACCTCGTCACAGGCTGCAGAGGACCATGGGTTGAAATCTCTAAATCCAAAAATCAAGGTAAATCTTTCTTCTTGTAAATCAATTACCTCAAATATTTTTTTTTCAGAGTTTTAGAAAGTTGACTACCATCCCTTAGGTAGGTACAGATCTGGCCTTGCACACAGATGAGACACACACAGCTCACACCTTGAGATGCACACACAAGGTCTGTGCTCACCCCTGCCTTCCCCCATTCTCCTTACCATGTTCTCTTTCTCTGTCACAACAAAATCCAAACAAGGTGCTGCTAAGACCTTTAACAACCAAACTTAATGAACTAACATAACCTAAGAAAGCAGAACATTCCGAATTCTCGAAAGGCCAATCACCTTTCCCCAAGAATCTTTGTCATAGTTCCTGTGAAAAAGCAAATAAACCCACCCAGCACGTAGCACATGGCCCAGCTGAGCTGCCCAGGAGGGTTCTGGGGAGGAGCCGCAGGCTATTCCCTGCCCTAGAAGACTTTCATACAGGTTTGTCTTGACTTAGAGAAGAACCATTTCCCAAAGACCTGTGCTCTGCTCTCGTACTCCAGAGCAGCGAAACAGCCACTAGTGCATTTACAGCTCCTGAACTGAGCGCAACGACTCCTCCAGCCCACCGAGTACAGCTTAAGCATTCAAAAACAGTTATGCCGTGGCTTTCTGTGGCTTGTGCCCGTTAAAATTCCCTGCGAGTCTCTGAACTCTGCATTTCCCAGCTGGAGACTGGATAAAAGACAAAAATGGCTCACAAGAGCAGTGGGAAAGAAGGTGTTTCCTTGCAGGCCTCAGACACTGTACACCCACACAGTATACACATACACGTAAGTCACAGACAAACACACACAGCCAGAGACACAGACAGACAGATACCACGGGCCGTCTCTTCTCAAGTTCCAGTATTAGGGAAAAGACTTAACCAGACACCAACAGTTCCTCTCTGCCTCTCTCCATCGCATTTTACCGCACACTGGAATATCACTAAGTCACCGGATTTCTTCCCCTTCCCATACCTTAGCTAGAGTCTCCCGACATCCACTCCCACACACTGTCACACATGAAGGCACAGGGTCTGCAATTGGATTCACCTGGTGTTGAGCCAGGGATGGTGCTCAGACCCAAAACATACCCAGTGTCCTAAGGGCTGCTCCATTGTAAGATTCTGCCTACAGAGGATTTTACCACCTTCCCCAAGCAAATCTTTGCTTACTAGGAGAATCATAAAGTCTGAAATCACCAGTGATGATATTTTACTGCACTGTGGTAGAAGGACAACAGCTATTTATTATTTTTATGTACCTACACTTGCAGGCTCCCTGGCTGTCCGACAGCCGCAATATAATGGCACATAAACACAGGCCTAGTTTAGAAAGACTAGATGCCAAGGAGCAGACAGGGGGTGGAAGGTGTCACACAGCAGAAGCCAAAAGGACAGAGCCCTGAGCACAGCGGGAGCTGAATGCAAAAGGGGAGGGAAGGAGGGAGCAGAGAGGGAGGGTACAGACCCACAGCCAAGCAGGAAGACAAGAATGCCTCTCAGAGCTTCAAAGCTGCTGCTCAGAGAATATCTACAAACTCCATGGTCATACTCAATGTAGGCAACACAGTGTGTCAAGCTACTGTGGCCCTTCTTCCCAACATATAGCCAAAATGTTCAATAAAATGCAAAAACCAAAAATTTCTATTTTACTTGGTGGGGTGGGGGGGTGGACAGGATGACACTTCTCCAGTGTCAGAAATGCATAAGTGGGGGTGTGTGTGTGGGGGGGTGAAAGCCTGAGCAGTTGGATGTGTGTTAGAGAAAGTGTGGTACACTTTCTAGTTCTTCAGAGACAGGAACATGTGCACATGTACACAGAGAGAGAGCCTGCTCAGGAGCCTGGAAGCAACAATAATCTCTTCAGAGATGACCTAGACACACACCACATGCAGGTCTGATGTCTGGATTCTCACAAGGCATGATACCACAGGCCAGAAATGAAGATCTACACCTGATCCATAGCAAGGCTATTGGTTGCTCTCATACAACCTGATGGCAACGTCCTACTGCTAAGGACACTTATTTACATCATCAAACACATAGAAGCAGGGTTGGTGCCCAGGTACAAGCTGCACCACTAATGATTGGTATTCTTGGTGCTGGGAGGTACTTTCCACGCTACCAGAGAAAAGGAACCCTTGTATCACAGAGCGATAAACCCTGCAACCTACCTGCAAGCTATACTGGTGTAATAGTGGCACAAATGTCATGGGAGTAACCAACATTGTCCGGTTGGATTTAAGGCCTACTCAAGAGACAGAACCCATATCATGCTGCTAAAGTAGCCAGGAACCTGGGACAAGATCGTCACGGGGAAAAGGGAGCTAGAGGAAAACCTCTATTATTCTGCTAAAGGAATATAGCAATAGAATGATTCCTAATAGCATCTTCATACACCCATAGAGTAGACCATCATTCAGCCCTCATCATCAAAGAAGTTTCTTCTTGCAGATGGGAATACACAGAGACCCACAAGTGGACAACGTGGAACACTCAGTAGTAATAAATGGGATGTCTTCATCAAATCCCGCACCTCAGAGCTCAAGGATCTACTTAGAGAAGAAAGCAAAAAGACCTCAGAAACCAGAGGAAATAGTGTATCTCAGACACAACAAAACCTTATGCATGTATGAACTCAGAGACCCTGACAGCGTGCACGAGACCTGAACAGGTTCCAACCAGACACAGTCTCAGCACTGAAAAAAGGAGAGTGGACACAGGCTCGTATGATGCCTAACCCAGCGTCTTTTAGCTGAGTATGATGCAAGAGCATTTTCAGATCTTACTTACTAATCAAAACTAACATCTACAGTAATGAGTCAACGATAAGGAAGCAGAAGGAGAAAGGGGCGCTCAAGGAGAATGATGGGACCCTGGAGACTCAGTACTCAAGTGCTTGCCATACATGGGGACTTAAGTTCAGATCCTAACCACATTAAATAATAACAAAGGCAAGGAATGGTGACGTGCACCTTTAATCCCAGCACTGAGCACTGGAAAGACAGAGGCAGGTAGATCTCTCTAAGTTTGAGGACAGCCTGGTCTACATAGTAACTTTCAGGATAACCAAGGCTATGTAGAGAGACCCTGTCTCAAAACCCAATAGTAATAATAGTAATAAGCTGGGAACCATGGCACATGCCAGAACCCAGTCCTAGAGAGCAGAAGGGATGATTCCTGGGCTTGCCGGCCAGCCAGTTCAGCTCACTGAGTAAACTCCAGGTTCAGTGAGAAAACCTGTCTCGGGAAATCAGGTAGAAAGAGAGAAAAGAAGACATGCCACAGCAGCTTCTGGTCTCCACATGTAAGTACACACATACAGTATACCCACACAAACACGCACACTTCACACACAAGCAGGGCAAAGAGGAGGAAAGAAGAGGAACAAGCTAGTAGAAGCACTAATTAGGGGCTGGAGAGATGGCTCAGTGGTTAAGAGCACCGTCTGCTCTTCCAGAGGACCCGGGTTCGATTCCCAGCACCCACATGGCAGCGAACAACTGTCTGTAGCTCCAGTTCCAGGCAAACACCAAGGCAAATAAATAAATAAATAAATAAA
Organism: Sigmodon hispidus; assembly: GCA_004025045.1. NCBI lineage: Eukaryota > Metazoa > Chordata > Mammalia > Rodentia > Cricetidae > Sigmodon > Sigmodon hispidus. The sequence continues at coordinate 54,175 of PVIH01004807.1, forward strand.
GTTTTGAAAAAAAAAAAAAGCACTAATTAATGAAAATAAGCTTTGCTATTAAATATGTTGACCAAGAGGGGTGATTTTTAAAAGACGAAACTAAATAACAGTAACAGGAAAGAACAGAGTTAATCAGCTCTTTAAAAGATGTGTGTGTTACTGCGGAAAGACGCAGGCCAATCATTTTAAACTTCAAATCACACATGCACGTGAAATATCTGAGCCCAGTTAACAACAGAAACAGAACGTACAGTGTCCCAACTGAGGAAGCATGAGAATTAAAAATTCAAAGAAAAAGCAGCATGTAACAAGCAAACAAACAAAAATGCCTGGCAAATAAAAAAGCATAAAATACAATGATAAAAACAGATAGATTTATTACTAGCCACGATGACATAGATGAATTTAATTCATTGGTTCAAAAGTGCTTCTCAAATATCATTTTTAAAAATATAGCTATATTTTGGTTCATAAAAAATAAAACCTAAATCATAACCATAGAAAATCAGAAACTAAAGGAAGCACAGAAAAGCCATCCCAGGCAAATGCCAATAAAATTTATTAGAGATGATAGAATGAGAAAAAGTTGGGGCTGGAGAGATGGCTCAGCGGTTAAGAGCACCGTCTGCTCTTCCAGAGGACCCGGGTTCGATTCCCAGCACCCACATGGCAGTTCACAACTGTCTGTAGTTCCAGTTCCAGGCAAACACCAAGGCAAATAAATAAATAAAAGTGTTTTAAAAAAAAAAAAAAAAAGAATGAGAAAAAGTTGAGACTTAACTGCAAAAACCAGTTGAATAAAGATGCCATTGCCCACTGAGGAGGGTAATCTATCCCAAAGTTTAAAATCTACTTGAATTTTAATATAGATTCAAAATACATAAAGCAAGGGTTTGACACAGACTGAATTACAATTATTAAGGCCAAATTAAAAAGTTTATACAAAAGACACAGAGGACAGCCTATGCTGGAGAGGATGCGGAGCAAGGGGAACACTCCTCCATTGTTGGTGGAAACGTGAGCTTGTTCAGCCACTTTGGAATGCAGTATGGCGGTTTCTCAGAAAACTGAAAATCAATCTCCCCAAGGACCCAGCAATACCACTTCTGGGTGTATACCCTAAAGATGCACAGTCATACTCCAAACTCATGAGGTTGTGGGGAGAAAGCTGGATCTGCCAGGAATGGAGACTGAACTAAGCATTATTGGGTCAGTGGGACCATGGGACTGCCTGCAGCCTGCCCAGGGAGGGGATGGGGAGTTGTGGAGAAGAATGACCTGATGTGGTGGGAGGGGGAAGGGACCTTGAATAAGGATATACAAGGATAGAAAGTGTGACTTCTTTGTTCATAATAATAATAAAAAGAAAATAAAGTGAACTTACTGAAAAAAAAAAGTATATACAAAAAACCTGAACAACGAATTGATACACTTTTACAAACTGCAGCAATTCAAGGATGGGCTGTCAATCAATTTAAAAACAAATGCAACAAGATTGAAAATACAGTAGACTCCATAGACAGAGAAACATAATTTCATCAAACCTTTACCTTTGTACACTGAATGTATAAAATGTTCTCCCTGCCATGGGTCAAAGCTGCTGTTTTAAAACTTTAATGGAATCACATGAAGATCTCCACCCAGACTTGGAGCAGTCAGTCTCCCAAGCACACAGAAGCATCATCATATCTAACCATTCATTTACTAAGCACCAACCCCTCCACACAATGACGTCACATCCAGTGTCTGGAAGGTGGCCTGAAAAAGCCCTCTGGCTTCTAGTGACTCCTGTGACACCTATTAAATACAATACATGAGGCCGTGTGTTTGAACTGAGCTCCTGCAAAAGGCTCATGGAACCAGAGCAAACGCCAATAAAATTCTTCAGCTAAAGTTCCACAACACACTCCAAATGCATGCCTATCTGACCATCACAGAAAAGGGAGAGACAGAACAGTCAAATAACCAGAGCAAAGCAGTTCCTACTGAGGTGAGGATACCCTCTGCCCTCAGGACAGTAACCTGAATGGCTCCCTAGTCGTCTCTTATTCCTAGGCCACAAAACCAACCGTTCTACTCACGGGTCCAGTGGGAAGTCTCACTCTATTTTATAAAATGGAAACATCCCAAATCTCAAAATCATAACTACAAACGAATGGGATCTGTTACTCAGCTTGTCTTTTAACACTCCTTTGCACAGTACTGACTCATTGGGATGACATATCTCTAGCCTTAAAAATTGCCAACTAATCTGGCTAATAATTATTTGAGTCTACTATATGAATGTATTCAAAAAGCTAGCGGAGGACATTATTGTAAAATGAAAAAGCATAAGGGTGACCATTTTTGAAAAGTGGGAGGAGTTAGCCAGACCTGGTGGTTCATGCCTTTAATCCCAGCATTTGGGAAGCAGAGGCAGGCGGATCTGAGTTTGAGGCCAGCCTACTCTCCAGGACAGCCAGGGCAATGCAGGGAAATCCTGTCTCAAACAGCCAAAGAGAAAAGTGAAAGTGAAGCTACATTCACCTACTTTCCCTTTCTGACATCCTGTGGCAGATCTATGGAAAGTTCAGGACAGCCACTGCTTGAACTCTACAGCAGGGACCTTGAACAAGTAAGCCCAGACAGCAGCCAGGACACCAGGCCAAGTAGGTCAGGCCTCTAGCCTTCCTGTCTATCAACAGAGAAGGAGTTTCCCATGACACACCTGTTTTCATTTTAAAAGGACCAGAGGGCAAAGTCCTCTATTATCCCTTTGACAACCCTTTCCCTATCTCCAGTCTGCATCCTGGGTCAGGGCAAGAGGACAGGCAAGAAAGTAAAGGCCAGGTAGTGAGTACCTCGTCCCTGTGTCCCACTAACAGCTGAGATCCCAGGCAAGTTTAAGGCTGAACGATTGTGAAGGAGACAAAGGAATAGAAACGGTGCACACCTTAATGGATATTGCCACCCATGTCTTCACCCAAAGTATGATAGAAGAAAATCATTTTGAAAGAAGTTAAAACTCATTTGTGTAACATAAAACCAACCATTTCAAGTGTATAAACCAATAGCATTTGGTATATTCACATATTATATAAAACTGCCTCCTGTCTGCTTGGTTCTAAAACATACCCATCACTCCTAATTCCAAACCCATCAGACAGCTGACCCTTCTTTACCATAAATATTGGAAACCATTCACCTCATTACAAAAATTTTGCAAAGCCAATCATCAGGACGGAGTCCAGAGCTGGAGGCAAATCACTGCAGACAGGAGCTAGCGGTAGTGATTGTTACCACCAAACTAGGAACTATGGGACCCCAGGTGAGGCAGAGAAAGGAGCCTTATAGTATATAGGGAATGTTTGGGTTTGGTGGTGTCTACCAGACCTATGAAAACCACGGAGCTGTACTGAAGGACCACAGCAGGGCTGCTCAGGTCCTCTGAGGCCAGGCAGCTCCGCACAAGGACTCTGTTATTCAGGAGCAGGAAAAGCGCTTGTATTTTTAGGTCATTGTGCATCCATTTACAAAATGTCACAGGTGAACAGGAAAGAACAAAGCTCGCCAGAGCCAGACTCAACTGTGTATTTTTTAGCTTTTGGGAAAATAATCCATCTATGGAGACAACAGCTGGCCATTTCTCAGCAATCTCTCTTCCTCTGCCTTGGGACCCTACCTTACCTGGCTTCATCCTTCTCTTTGTCCAGCACCCCGTCAGTATCTCACTCTCCTGAGACTTCTGTATGTTACACAATCCTTTAGCAGTTTGGTTTAAAATGTCCTGCCAGATTGCCTGCAACTCTGGGGGTCAAATGTTTATTCCATCTCAGTTGAGCCTCTGAGTAACATTTGAGCTCCCAGGGAGGGAATGGTCTCTTCACTTTGCCCCTCACATCTCCCTGAGCCAGCATGGGCTCCAAGATGACCCCTGTGTCCTCTGGCTTTTCTTTTCATATTGAAAACAACAGGAGTCATTTCTTCCTCCTAAGGAATTCCAAGTGTTACACATCCATTTAAATATATGCAGACTCTTCCCTTGCTTAAAATATATATGTAGTCTTTTGCATTCCTGTGTTCTGGCACATCAGCAGATTAAACCAACAAGGGGTATAAAAGAATCCACAAAAAAACACTGCTTTCAACCTGATTAAGTAGACTAGATTTTCGAGATTCATTCCTAAAAACAACATTAACAAAATAACAATTTCAGTAGTGACTATATTGTATTAGACATTAAAATGGTATAGAAATGATTAAAGTATGTAGATGTGCTCAAGTTCTATCAAAAGACTATACCATTTTATATAAGAGACTTGAGCATATATGGACTTCAGTTTCTGGAACTTCCTGGTATCAATATAAACATACATGTAAATATGTATGTATACTGTGTTAGATACATGTATCCAACTAAAACATATATAGTTACATATCAATACCAAAACATCTATCCAGATCAATGTTATAAAATAGACTTCTGAATTATGGTCTATGCACACCAGTAGGTCTTGACCTGTAAAACAGCACAGGTCACGTTTCAGAAAAGTCCGTGAAAGAGCAATGAATAAGGCTGAAGATCCATGATTAGGGGGTAAACTTCCCCGTCCTGGGGATGAACCAGCAGCAGTTAAGGGGTGTGCTGTACTCATGATGAATGTAAGTTTTCAGAAGCCAGCATCCTGGGCTGTGAAGCCTTGCAGCATCAGGATCTTCATCCCCAGCAAGCCGTGATCATCACAGCTTGGTATTCTCATCCCACTCGACATGTGTGAGGTACCTACCTATCCAGGTTCAAGGATCCCACAGTGAACCAGAAAGACAAACCCCCCGCCCCCTTCACTGGAGCTCACATTGTAGAGGACCATTAGTGAAAAACCAGACAGATGAAAGGTAAAGAAACCATGAGCAAAGGCGATGGGGGACAAGAGAGGTGCCAACATTGCTTTGCTATGGTTTGTGTTCTGCAAAAAAAAACTTTGGGCACCCTGAAGGACTATAGTGTACGTTCATGTCTTCAGCCCCAGAACTCAGGACCCAGCCTGAACAAGAGGTGTGGTGCTGGACACTGGTTGGGAATGACTGAATGAAATAAAAAATGCACCCAAAAGACACGAGGCTGTCGGCAGGCCATGTGCCAGCTTGCACCAGTCTTCCCCAGTACTGTCTCACTTCATCACTATGCAGGGTGTTTTCCAAGAAAACACTCAGCCTCAATCTTATAACAAAGTCAAAAAGAAAGTCAAGATTCACATTGCCATATGCAAATAAAATATTTTTTCTAGACTACTTTGCTAGAATAATCACACTTGTAATATTCAAAAATATCTATACCTATATATAGATATCTATGTTGAATCATATTGGCTGAATAATATATAAATTATGTGTGTGCAAAAGAGCATATGCGTGTAGCAGATATCTATTTACAGAGGGTTTTGTTGCTGTTATTTTAAGACAGGGTCTTACTATGGAGCCTTGAATGGCTCCGAGCTGGCTATGTAGACCAGGTTGGCCTTGAACTCACAGATAACTGCCTGCCTCGGCCTTTCTAGTGCTGAGATTAAAAGGCACAAGTCACCCCACCCAGTTGTTTACCGAGTTTTGATGGACAAACGTGATACACTCTGAGCTCATTGGAAGAGAAAACACTCAGGGGTAGGGGGAGCTACTGTTTAGTTCTGTAATAATGCACTGCATTTACACACTGAAGGGATTAATGGCCAGCTCACTGGAATAGAAAACAATAGAAAATGGACTGAGACTGGAGTTCCAAAGCCTTTTATGTAAAAGGCCAGATAGCAAATATTTTTGGCTTTGCAAGCAACCTACAGTTCTTGTTTCATAATCTCCTTTGCATCTGTGTTTATGTGACTTATTTTTTATGTGTCGACAACAGGAAAACAAAACCATGCACGTATATGTACATTTTCCCCTTAGCTCTGGAGCCAAATAGCCTTTCACTGTTTATAGACTCCTGTCTTTCAGCAAAATAAGACATGGATCTTCTGCCTTATTCACTGTCTGCTCTTTCATGGACTTAATTTTCTGGAGATGTGAGGAGTCACTAATTCCTACCACACTCAAGTACTGCATTACCTCCTTGAATCTCTCCAGTTCATTCTGAAGAGCCTGTCTGGATATCTCCACCTCAATCATCTGCTGCCGGAGAGTCTCGTTGTCTGTTTCTGCTTTCGTGCGCTTCTCCTCCACAGTCTCCAGCTCGTGGTGCAGTCTGACGGACACGTCTTTGGCTACCTGCATTGGAGATGGGGGATAATCATCAGGATAAGAAGTCTGGGGGGAGGTGGAGTAAGCTACAGGAATATTTAGACAGCCGAAGAGGAAGAATCATGAGCTTAGTCATAGCAAGAATTCAGGAAATATGCAACAGACCTATATTTAACAGAAGAAAGTACTACATGTTGAGCATTCCGATCCAAAAATCGAACATCTGAAATGATCTAAAAAGTATGAACCCCTCGGAGACATAAACACTTCGAAAAATGAATATAGTCTTAGTGATTCTATTGCTGTGACAAACCGAAAGCAACTTGGGGAGGAAAGGGTTTATTTCACTTACAATTCCACATGACAGGGCAGGACTCCAGGTGGGGGGACCTAGAGACCGGAGGCGCTGCAGTAGAGGTCATGGAGGGGTGCTGCTTACTAAGGCTTATTCCCCACAGCTTGCTCAGCCTGCTTTCCCCGCCCCCTAGCCTGCTTTCTTATAGTATCTAGGACCCCCTGGCCACAAAGGGCTGGGTCCTCACCCATCAATCATCAGTCGAGAAAAGGTCCTATGGGCTTACCCAGAGGCCCATCTTGTGGAGGCATTATCTCTCCTGACCGTCCCTCTGTTCAGATGTATCTAGCTTGTGTCAAGTTGACATAAAACCATGCAGCACAGATACTCGATTTCAAACACAAAACTACATTATAAAGGAGAAAATGGCTTTCATAATGACAAAGCCAACCTGGATAGGGCTGTTTCCTTGTGGAATATCAGCAATAATGCCACTTGCACTCATATAGTTCCTGTCAAACAAGTCAATGTTAAACCTAAAACCTGCCTGGCAGTGGTGGCCCATGCCTTTAATCCTAACACTCAGGAGGAGGCAGAGGTAGGCAGATTTCCATGAGTTCAAGGCCAGCCTGGTCTACAGAGTGAGTTCTAAGACAAGCTCCAAAGCTACACAGAGAAACCCTTTCTTGAAAAACAACAATGGAATATAAGAATTTTGTATGCAATACATGGTCCATGTAGTCAAGTTTTTAAAGATGTCTTCTGTGGTCCTTGTGTGGTTATACCTTTGCAATGCTCAAAGCAATCAAACTCTCTCAGTTTTTAAAAATTTTTATTTATCTGATGTGTACAAGTGTTTTGCATGGAGGGCCCGTGGAGGCCAGAAGTAGTGCCAGGTCCCCTAGAAGTAGAGTTGTAGATGTTGGACCTACCAACCATGTGAGTACTGGGACTGGCACCCAGGTCATCTGAGCAGCCAGTGCTCTTAACTGCTGAGCCTTCTCTCCAGCCTAAAGCTCCTTTCCTTTCTAACAGCAAGCAGGGAAAGGCTGAAAGACACTGACTGGCATTCCATAACTGACAGAAGCAAAGATCATTCCTGACAGAAGGAAAATCAGATGAGATTTCACTCTTGGAACATGAGACATTCTGTATAATCCGCATCTAGATAAATGGTTAGATGATGAGGTCATGGCAGATTTGTAGTCCATGGCGTCAGCTCAGGCCCACTTTCAACCAGTGATCTTCACTCTTCTGCAATCTCTTTAAGATATTTACTTTTATTTTATGTGTAGCTGTATTTGTCTACATACATCTGTATGTCATATTTAGTCCTGGTGCCCACTGCGACCAGAAGAGGGTATCAACACGGTTTTGTTTGGTGGCATGGGAAACAGTATGATTTCATTTTGATATTCAGCATAGAACGCTGGGCTCTGTCATTTCATGTAATATTTTTCGTTTTGGGAGTGCCAAACTTTATAGTAAAAACAGGAGGGATGGGAAATGCAGAGCAGGAGCTTGGAAAAAAAAAAAAAAAAAAAAACCAAACAACTAAACTCAGTGTGTATTTGAAATAGTGGAAAATGTTTGTCATTAGATAGAATCATGGATTGCTGACATTTGTATTGTGGAATAGAACGTTAGAGATGTCTGCAGGCTTGCTGTAATTTGTGAACCAGCATGTGGATGTTGGGAATCAAATCCAGGGTCTCTGCAAGAGCAATAGGTAAAACGAATTGGGTGGGTGGGAGTCTGGAGTTACCACCTCAGATTCCAAGGAATGGGATGTCCACTGAGCTCACTCACCTTCAAGTCCTGCTCCAGGCTTCGGATAAGTTCCCCATCCACCTGGCCTGTTTCTGCCACTTTCAGGCTTTTCTGCTCAGCCTTCCTGAGTCGGTACTGCAGGATCCTACAGTTCTTGTTAGCACGGTCCAGTTCTCTCCGGAGCTCCTGCAGCTGGTAACCATCCTCTTCCAGATAACTGTCTCTCATCTCTTCCATCTCCGCACGAAGTTCATCCAGCTCATCCTAGGAATCCAAACACCACAGGTAAGCCAGACCCTATCAGGAGGGAGCTAGAAAAAAGGAGCTTTCTCCACCCATGAGCCCACCCCACTCCACCCAGGAACACTAAATGTCAAATGTCTATACATATCCATCAGCTCATGTTCATGCCAGAAAAAAACCAGCAAGGGACCCCTGGAAATTCTCACATCTGAACTGAAGATCTAAAACACAGTACATGACTCCTTACAGCCTCTAGAATTTACTGTTTCCTTTATTTCCTTATATATCCAGAAGTGGAATCAGCTCTGTAAATAACTAAGCCTTCAGATTCAAGCCAAAGGCACAATTTAGGTACTAAGATGAACCAGATCGACTTTCCCCTTTGATAGACATAAATTTTAGTAGGATAATAACTGTTGATTGCTCGGGAATTACAGTAAGCCTGCAGACATCTCTAAAGTTATATTCCACGAAACAAATGTCAGCAATCCATGATTCTATCTAATGACAAACATTTTCCACTATTTCAAATACACACCGAGTTTAGTTATTTGTTTTTTTTTTCAAGCTCCTGCCCTGCATTTCCCATACCTTCTGTTTTTACTATAAAGTTTAGCACTCTCAGAATGCAAAAATACTACATGAAATGACAGAGCCCAGTGTTCTATGCTGAATATCAAAATGAAATCATACTGTTTCCCATGCCACCAAACAAAACTGTGTTGTTTATGTGACCTTCTGAAAAATCTGGATGTCCCAAACAGGCTAGTCCCAATGCCGTGGTAACAAACTCCCCTGTGCTTTTCTCTTCATAGGAAGGGGAGTAACCTGCAGTAACCGGGAGAGTGAGCTGCAGTTTTCTGCAGTTTTCTTGGTCCTGCCTTACAGGGAGAGCCACTTTGAAACACCCAATCTCCTCTTTGTTCTTTGTTTTTCTGTCCATAAAATCAACCTCAGCCCAAGGAACTCTATACACTAAGAACGAGGTGAGCTTGATTCTAGAATTGCAAATAAAACCATTTCCTTATCAGAGGCTTCCCCTGGCTCCCTGCTTCCCTCCCACTCAGCAGCCCACACTCCAGGAAGTATTATCATCATCTCAGTGGGAGACTCTCCTTCCAGGGTCCCAAATCCCAATGCAAATTCAGGATCTCAAACTTAAATCCTACCAAGGCTCCACACTTCCTAGCAGGCCTCCAAAATCCTGCCCTCGCCTATTCTACAGCAGGGAGTTAACCTTTAGTATGTAAATTTGAAGACTTCATCCACTACCAAAACCCTCAAGGACTTCTTCTCTTTCTCAAAGTCCTGCGGTTCATAACACCCCTTCCCACCACACTGAGCCTCAGGGCTCCTGGCGGAGAGGCTAGAGACCTTGCCAGTCTTTCTTTCCTCCAAGAAATGTCCCTGCCTAGATTCATGAGGACCAGTACCCTCCTGTGATATGTAAAGTACATAAGTTAGGGCCCTCTGACCAGCTCCAGGGTGTCTGTCTCTCTTTTCTCCCGTCTTCTACCATCATTTATGTGTATTTTTTATTATTATTATTTTCAACCTACAGCAAAAGTGAGCCTTGAAGCTTTTGTGATTTTGCCCTCTGGCCCTTTCCCAGAGTAGCATAAGGCTCACAGTGGGCTCTCAAAACACACGCAGAAACCTTCACCCACTTTCTAATGCTTAAAAAAAAAATCTCACCTGTTACAGAATGTTTTATGTTAATATTAAAAATATCACTATAAATCTAAACTATTCTACTGGGTGCTGTGGCACATGCCTTTAAACTCAGCACTCAGGAAGGCAGGGGTGGGTGGATGAGCCCATCATCTATATCAGCGCTTTTCAATCTATGGGTCACAGCCTCTTTGGCTGTCACCTAAAACCATTGGAAGACACTAATATTTACGCTATGATTCATAACCATAGCAAAATTACAGTTATGAAGTAGCGATGAAAAAATAATTTTATGACTGGGAGGTCACCACAACATGAGGAACTGTATTAAGGGTCACAGCATTAGGAAGGCTGAGAACCACAGGTCTACACAGTGAGATCCGGTCTCAAAAAAAAAAAAAAAAAAAAAAGCCAAGACATTAAGGCTTGGAATTATCCATTCTGTTCTTAAAATGCTGTATTCGTAAGAAGATAGAAGATACAGTTCTCAGATAACAAGGAAATCTCGGCCACCCTACTGCTGGCTATGCCTGGGAATTAAGTAAACAGCCATTACCAGCTAAAACAGCATTAGATGGCCTTCACCTCTGTGAATGAAAATCCCTGGAAAAAAGCTGTGTCAGGCTGTGAACAGAACTCCTAGAAGGAGACTGTGTCTGCAAAGGCTGATGGACAGGCTGGAATTTCAGTACTGTGGAGAGACTAGAATTTTGTGGGTTCAGAAGCTAATTACTTTATCTAAGGCCAGTGTCAGCCTCCATTTTTAAGACAAAGAGGCCAGACTGAGGCCAGGCCCTGTAATCTATCTCTCAGAGCTAATAAAGGAAAGTTGAGTGCAAATATGGCCATGTACTACCACAGACACTTCAGCTTACAGTAAATAAAACAAATTAGCTGTTACAAGCAGGGCAGACAAACAGTAACAAACTTACAATTGTATGTAAACTAAGAAAAGTTGCCCTGCATTTAGAGTCTGATGGCACACGTCCACATCCATTAGCTAAACCAGTGTTCAAGAAAACAGTGCAGCAGCCAGGAAAGATGCAAAGGTTCTCAGTTCAAAAGCCAGGAACCTGAGAGTTCAGACATCTTCTTGCTGCAGCAGGCCTGTTTCAAAAGCAAACTGAGTTGGTGTTTCAACTCTTTCCATGGCCTGGGGAAAAAAATCTTCAGGTCTAGTGAAAGTCAGTTACCACAGAGGCAAATTATGAATCAGATGGCAGTAGCGGCTTCTTGAAACACTGGAGTCATGGTTGATTGTGGTTTTGTTTTCTTTTTTTTCCCCCAAACTCACACTATATTACGTTTACTTACTCAGGACAGGGTAAATTTCAGTGTGCTCCTGAACATTAGAGATGTCTGCCTTTTTTTTTTTTTAATTTTTAAGAATGTCATACAAAGCAGAACATGCAATGTTTCTGTCAGACATAATAATTTCGATCTAGTAAGTAAAGTGGAAAATGCCGACGTGTCTCACACAAATATCTTTTTTCAAAATTTACTATTTTTTTTTTATTTGTGTAAATGCTTGCAAAAATTTATGTGAACCACCTGTGTGCAATTCCCGTCAAAGGAAAGAAGGCAGGGATCCTTCGAGCTGTGGTGAGTTATCATGTGGGTGCTGGACACGGAGCCCAGGTCCTCTGCAGGAGCAATAAATGCTCTTAACTGCTGAGACATCTGTCCAGGATCCCCTCTCCCCCCCCCACCCCCCCGCCCATGTCCTTTTACACACAGGATTTATTAGGGAGGGAAAAACAAACAAGAAACCAAAAACTACTGTTCTTTATCACTAGTTTTGTTGGGTTTGGGTTTTAGCATTGGACTACTTGGATATATTTAAATATTAGGTCATTATCTCAATGAAAAACTAGTCTAGCTTGTAATCATGTTTTATGACACATTTTGATCTGTAAAAATATATTGTATTTATTCTTGGGAAGGGCACGCATCACAAACTCAAGGACGTCAAGAAAACTAACTTGTAGACACTGGTTCTCTCCCTTCACTAAGTGGGTGGCAGATATCAAACCCAAGCTTGGCAACGACTGGGATTACCCACTAAGTCACCTCCCTGCCCATTAACTATATGTTTTAATATTTTATATAAAGTGGATTCTTTTTTTTTTTTTTCTTTTTAAAACTTTATTTATTTGCCTTGGTGTTTGCCTGGAACTGGAACTACAGACAGTTGTTAGCTGCCACGTGGGTGCTGGGAATCGAACCCGGGTCCTCTGGAAGAGCAGACGATGCTCTTAACCGCTGAGCCTTCTCTCCAGCCCCATAAAGTGGATTCTTGAGGTTTGTGTGAAGCTGTCCAACAATTCCCCTTTTCACAGATAACGAATCAAGCCTTTTAACAGATACCACATCGGAAGTTGTAGTTGCCATGTAGGCAGGTCAGTAAAACAATTTTATTCACAAAAAAACAAATATAGGATGTCTTAGTATAGTTTAGATCATGATAACAATTATATTCAAATCTCATTTCTCTTAATCAAAGATTAATGGCATATATGTGTGAAGATGCCATAAGGAGATCCATCCATCACTTTGTATATGAACTTAAAAGATCAGTAACTATTTAATAATTTCTTGAAAACAGACCTAGTGGGAACACTAACAACCCTTTAGTTACTGTTGCAACTGTCTCCTCTTCTGGGAGTTTAAGGAAGAAACTGCTGTCTTTTGTTATATAGGAATAATCCGCCTCATTTCCTTTGGGACAATGGAAATGTTCTGTGCAGAGGGCCAGCTGTAGCTGAGCAGGCCCAGGGACTGCTAACTATTGTTTACCAAGTGACAGTCCAGCCAGCAGCTGAGTGGCTACTGTCCCAGGCCACAACATCTTGCCACCTAAGATTAGCATATTGGTGCTTTCATGGCTGAATAAAGAATGCCTATGTGAAGCAGAATCTCGGGGAAAGAATAAAGAATACTATCCAGATTTAACACTTCTCCCCAAAGAAAAAGGAGGGGGAGGGGAGGGGAGGGGAGGGGAGGTGACCCTCCAGTGGTTAAGATGTTAGTTCTTGCCCCAGCAACATCCTACCCTCAGGCCAGGCTGAGCACCTGCCATCCAAACAGCCAAATGGAAACCATGTCAGCTTGAAACTAAAAATCTCCCCCAAACCTCAGGATGTTGTCAGTGCCAAGTGTATATTAAGTATACAGATGTCAGGGGTTCAATCCACATCACCTTCCAAAAACCTAAAACCTCGATGATTCTCTTAAAAAAAAAAAAAAAAAAAAAAAATCACTCTGCTTCAATTCCCAGCTCACACATGGCGGGTCCCAACCATGTATAAAGTCCATTTCCAGGGGATCTGATACCCTCACACATACATGAAGGCAATATATACCAATGTACATAAACTAAAAATAAAATTTTATAAAAGAAAGAAAATAACTAAGAAAGCTGAACAGAAAGAAACAGCCCTCCCTAGCCTAACACTGGGCCACCTCACAGGACATCGGGATGGAGTGTCCACTGTTCAGGGACAGGCTGTGAGTACATCATGGTAAAAAGTAAGACTGTTGTGAGTATTTTCAAAACCCGCCAGTGAACTCAGTGATGAAAAGCCTGCAGAGAAGGAGGGCATAATTAATATGTTGAAAATGAGCAGCTCTGCCTGTCTGATTGTCCCCAAGCACTCAAGCAAAACGCCAGGAAGGGAGGCACCAAGTCTGTCCTCAGCACTGAGAAACTTGTCTGGGTTTGTCCAAGACAGACCCAAAGGCACTGGATATCTATGCTGGCCTTGATTTCTGAATATTATCTGTGAGCTCATCAGAGGTCAAAGGACACTCCAAACGTGTTTCTGCTTGCAAAGGCAAGCCACTTGGACTGAGGTTTTCTGCCTTTTTTTTTTTTTCTTTTTTTTTAAATCTAATTATCTAGTGCCCTTTGATGAAAGAACAAACATAGGGTCAGAGATGACCCTAACATGACCCACGCAGCAGAAGAAAGTGTATTAAACCAAGAGATGCTCTTTAAACTTCTTTTCCAGTGAGACATCCTCCTACAATGTCGACCTTATTTTCCTATTCCAGATGCAAAGTTCTGCACAGAATGGTGACAGCTTTCTCTTAGAAAATAATATAATGCGTTGAGCAGTCACAACCATCCAGAACCCATAGACATAAAATCTCTGCACAAAAGTTCTTATCGGAGAACACTGGTACAGGCAAGTAGATGCTGTTATCTTAGGAGTTCTGTGCACCGAGCACACATTTCTCTACCATGGGAGAAATGAAGGGGCAAAGGTACGCCAGTGCAGCACCAATAAGAAAAAGACAAAAATTAAGTCTATAAGTTTATAATGTACACATTCTAGCTACCATGTGAAAACAAAAACAAAAACAAAAACAAGCAAACAAAAAACAGAAAGACTGTGGCCCACACCTCATGAGATCACTGCTATACAGTCCAACCAATTCCTTCCTATGAAAGGGGGCAGGCTCACCGCCCTGTAGGAAAGTCCATTGGGATTCTTGTTCTTTTGAAAATTGAAATACTCTTCTGAAGGACCCAGCACATATATGGCATACACACACAGGCAATGATTCTGGCTTCCCGCTCTCCTTCAGACCCCTTCTAAGGAATTCTTTCCCCTGCTGTCCAAGGAAAGGCTCAAGAATGAACTCCACAGACTCAGTGAACAGAAGGGCCAGGATACTTTCTCCTTTGGGAAGCAGCACCTGTAAATCAAACCTTACCAGTGGGATTTCTGTAGCCCTTCAAACATAGGCCAGTGAGACATACTCATTATGGGCCTTTCACCTGAGAAGAAAACAGAGGTCGCCTAGGAAACCTAAAATAAAATTAAGAAAAAAAAAAAGCTCTGAGGCACTGCACGGTGTATGCCTGCTTTGCTGACAAGTGGAGTACAGCCTGGTATGCAGGCTGGGGTGGGGGGGAGGAGGGTGAAAACAAGAGGGAGCACCACCTTTTTGGCAGGGAGAAGATGCTAATACTTGCTAATACATCCTGCCAGAGGACCTGGAGTTCCAATAAACATAACAGCATCAGGAGCTGGAAGGTGTAGATAGGTCTTGTTTAGCATCCTCCAGGCTAAAGAGTTCTAAGACTCATGTATTTATCATGTATACTGTATACAGAAGAGGATACCAGATGTCTTCACAGATGATTGTGAGCTACCATGTGGATGCTGGGAATTGAACTCAGGACCTCTGGAAGAACAGTCAGTGCTCTTAACCTCTGAACCTTCTCTCCAGGCCCTTGGAGGCCCAGTTCTACACTTAGCTTAATGGGGTGTGGAGGATGTGGGCAAAACCCAATCCATATTATAAAAGGTCCAATGAAATCATACTCCAAGGTCAGCTTTTTTCCTTCACTTGATATCTAATCATGTGTTTAAAATAAAGAAGGTAGGCAGACAAGGTGAATAAAGCGGTTATCCAAGAATAAACTTAAGAAATGATGTCTAAGTTGCCCGCCACTGTAAGATCAAGGATGCAGTGACAAACGTTTCTTTAAAGAAAACTCCATTTGCTGTTGCTCAGCAGTTTTAGTCTGGGTGCTGTGATTTGATCAGAACTACCGAAGGTCATGAATTAAGTTTACAGCTGGGGCTGCAAAGAAGCATAGTTTCCTTTCTCACCCTGCAGGAGCCGGTGTTCAATAGGCATCTGCACAGTGCTACCGACTTTCCTGAGAGCCACACACCAAACCATATAGCTGCCTTTTCTGTCCACACCTTTGAAATACACTCTGCTACCTATTACATAAGACCAAGTGAGAAAAGCAAATACATTATCAGAGGCACCCCGAAGAGGTCCGTTCTGTCTGCCTCGCTTCACACATGATAATCTAGCCAGACTCAAGAGTAACTTCTGATAAATGACCTGGGTTCAGATGACCCACCGTTAAGGTGTTAATTCCATCTTGAATTATACATTTCACTACCATCACCTAAAAAACCCAAATCTCCATCCCAGCCTCAAAACAGGGCCTCAGTCGGGCAGGTTCAACACCTGCTAACAAAACAAACCACACAACTCACTGGATAAAACATGGGCAAGCTGGCTCCCTCTGTGGAAGATATTCAACAAGATCTTAACAGAGGAGTGAATACGTTTACATTCTTGGAATTATTTTCCTAACCTGAGGATGTCAATAAATTAGGTCACTTTCACTACCACCTCCCCCCCCCCCCCCCCCCCGCCCACACACACACACTTTGTTTTCTCTCATCAAACCACCTCAGCTGTCTTTAATTCCCCCCACAACATTGTTTAAACCTTGTGCTCTGCAGGCCGGTCTTGGAGGGAAGAATCTGATTATCTATCCCTATGCTAACAAGACAAGACCATGGCTAGAAGGGCCCATTGGATAACATTCAGAGCGTGGAAGGCTGCAGTTCCTTGGAAAGGGCCGGTGTGTCCTTTCCTGACACGGGTTTTAAAAACCTGAGCCCAGGCCACAAGTTCAAGGTGCTTCTTCCGAATTTAAAATTTATCACACAAAGTACCAGCCCCCTCTGCTATACCCTTGTAAGAGGCCGAGCAGGGGCCCAGCTCTTTCTAAACCCACGGGAAAACCTGTGGATAGCACTGGCACCTGGAAATCATACCGCATGTAAGCGCACGTGTAGGGTCACAGCTGAGCATCTAAACTTCAACAGGTGCAGGGGTCAATGTAGGCAAAACGACTTATAGCCACCCAAAAGGGCATCAGCGAAGACCTCTAAAAATAGGAGTAAAGGACTAAAAAACAGACCTACAGGTCCTCTCACAAGTTTGGGGATAAATTGCCAGAATCTAGTGGATTTGGGGAGCAGTGAGGTGCGAAGTATAAAAAATAAGGAGTTAATGAGTGCGGCCCCCGCCACCAGACTGGCTCTCCGGACCTCAGGCCAGCCACAGGACCGGGGTCGGCCTCCGGGACACCTAGCATCCCAGAGGCCACTCACCTTGAGGTAGTCATTTTCCGAACGCAGTTCCTCCATCTCCCTCAGCAGCTCTTCTTCTTCAGCCACCACCAGGAGCCTGGGCTGTTCGCCCAAGTTAGGCTCCCTGGGGGTCCCGAGAATCGTCCTCTCCGGTGGCGTTCGGCCCCCAACGTCCTCCAGTGAACCAGATCCCGGGGACCCTGAGAGGGCCCCGCCTGGGCTGCTTCGGCCCCCAAGACTGGCACCAGCCAGAGAGGGCGCCGTGAGTAGCGCGGGGGGCTCGGGGCTACCCGGCGGCGGTCCCCGGGCTCCGGAGCTCTGGGTAGGTGCTCCGCGCAGGGGCTCCCGGTCACTGGAGCCGGTACCCGACTCGGCATCGCTGCTGGCGGCGGGGAGCAGGCGTTGCTCATCAGACAAGGGTTCCGAGGCGCAGTCGGAGAGATCCGAGCTGCTGTCTGTGTGGCTGATACGCGAGCCGGCCACCGAGGTCACCGAGAGGGTCACCGCGGGGACCCGGGTGGCAGGAGCTGGAGGCCCGACGGCGCGAGCTGGAGGAGTCCCAGGGCTGCGCTTGGCTTTGCGGCCCTTCGCGACTGCAGGCGGCGGCTCGGCCACAGTCGGCCTCCCGACCCGGGACAGTGGTTCCGCCGGCCCTGCGCGCACCGCCCTCCTGGTCCCCGGGGCGGCCTTGGCGCCACCCGCCGACCTGGCTCCGGCGCCCGGTGGCGGCTTGTCCTTTGCGCCGGAGACTACGCCGCTGCGTCGGGAGAGGCGGCCGGGTGCGGCCGGGGGGCCGGGAGACGGCGGCGCTTTCCCGGCGAGGCTGGGCGAGCGAGGAGCGGCTGGAGTCGGGCCACGGCCCGCAGAGGGGGTAGCCGTGGCTGGCCGCGAATGCAGATCCTTGAGGAAAGGTCTGGCGGGCGAGGGTGCGCGGTGCAGCCGCCTCCTTTCCGCCAGCGAGTGCAGGTGGTGGTGGCGGTGATGCTGGCTGGCTGGCTGCGGCTTGGTGTCCGGGGCGCCACCGCCCGCGGGGCCGTTCAGTGTCTCCATGGCCCGGGCGGCGGCTGTGATCCGCAGCTTAGGAGGCAGATGCTCCGGGCGGCGGTGGCGTGCAGCCTCCCCGCGCGCCCGGTCATCACTGACCCCCTGCCCCGCCTGGCGTGCGCCCCGCGCTCCCGCCGTCCCCTCCCCCTCACTCAGCAGACCCGGGGGAGTTTATTCCCTCGCTCAGGTCAACGGCGCTCGGGTTCTCCTGGCACAGGCGCCGCAGCCACTTGCATCCCTTTCTTGCACCCTGAGAGCGTTCCGTACTCCGAGGCAGTGGAGGCCTCGCACAAAAACACTTGTCTGGCGGCGTGCGCCGGGCTCCTGCGTCCAGCTCCCCGCCCACTGCCAGTCTGCCGGGACCCGCAGCCACGGCTTCTGCCTGGCGGCTCAGGCGGAGAGAAAGCTGCACGCGCGTCCCCCTCCGTCCCGGGCGAGCCTGGCGCGCAGGCCCCGCCTCCTGCCAGCGGGCAGAGAGAGGGCGGGGCGGGCTGGAGGGCGGGGTTGGAGCTCTGGGGACGCAGAGCCCGAGTGTCCACGCGGCCTCGCCTCCAAGGACCACTCTTTGCCTTTGGATGTGTCGGAGACACCACCCAGAGCTGGCTAGAGAGAGAAGACGTTGGGGTGAATGGAGGGAAAAGGACAGGCATCGGCCACTTGGGGACACTGAAGGTGCGGGCAGTGTGGAGGTCCCCTCTGCAGCGGGTGCCAGCTTTCTCTCCCTTCGGCCCAGCCCCCTCTGTCCCCCTCCTGCCTCCACTCTTCAGTTCGCTCCCCAGAGCTTCTTTAGGGATCATTGGTACCGGATGCAGCGTCAAGACCGGCACAGCACTCCACAGTTGGCACCCCCAGTGGCCTGGGCAGCTCCGCTCCAAGAGGGAGGAGCCGTTGTAGAAATAAGAGATGCAGTTCACCAAGCTTGGGGTCTGAAAGGGAGCTCACATTTATAGTTCCTGCGGCCTTGAGCCAGGCACTGCTGATGCAAGCTTTATCGTCCTAGTAACAGTCCCGAATTGGAAACCGGTGTCTTCAGATAGAGACAGGTGCGCCAGGAGGTGAAGCTGCTTGTCTTAACACCCTGGCTGAGCCAGGATTCAAACCTAGGTCTGCAGGTGGCTCAATCATATACATTCACCTTAGAACCTGAGTACAGGCTTTGCCCGGTGGACAATACTCTTGACCTTGAGTCTGAGATTCCTTCCTCACCTGTAGAATCAGAAAACACTGAACCTGAATGTATTCTGATTAAATAGAGAAATAGGAGGATGCATCCGTCAACTGGAAAGTGCTTTTGACAGACAGTGAGCTTGGTTTATGTCCCAAGCTTTGTTTGGATGGGTAATAAAAGCACCGAAGATAGGCTTAAATTGTCCTTTCTCTAGGGCAGTTGAGAATCCTGTGTTTTCCTGAAAGATATGCTGGTTTTGTTGGGCAGAGACCAGTTAGTTCATCGTACGTGTGCTGTAAGGAGGGCAAAGCTTAGATCTAAGGCTGTCGAGGGGAGTGGGAAGGATTCCAAGCCTGATTCATCATCTTTGCTGAGAAAGGACCCAGAGCATCGGGATGGGGCAGAGGGAGGTGACTTGGGGACGGCTGTGAAGAGGAGAGGACAGAGTTGAAATGGTAAAGGAAAACTGTATTCCAGAGTCTGTAATCTTAACGACAGAATGTCTCTGCTTAGCCAGAACTGTCTGAAGCTACAAAACAAACAAACAAAACAGCCTCCACCCCCCACCCCACCCCACCCCGCACTTACAGTCCTGGACTTCTGGAATCACTTTTCTGGAAATCTTTTGAAAGTGAAACACACCAAATATAATCCGTTCCGAGTGGCCTTTGAGTTGGGTTCCTTGAAGTGCTTGGAGGAAGAAGACACTTCTAGCTGGTTTCATTGTGGGCCAGGAAAGAGAAGAGGCGGCAGCCATGCTTGATTAGCCGTGTCCGCTAGAGGGCACTCCACTGTCCCCTTCAAAGTGGCGACTCCCATCCCCAGCAGGTGACCTAGAATTCCCTCAACTTCACATTCCTGAAGAATTATGTCCAGTCTCTAAACACACCGAGTCGCCTCTTCAGACTATACACAGTCACACAAAAATCCACCTAAAAACATGTCAGTAGATTGTTTTCCTAAAACATCCACAAGACTGGTACCCAGCTTCCTTTTCCTTTAAAGAAGACAGACTAGAGTGACTTCGACACTATTGGCCTGGGTGTTAGGGTTTGTTTTTCCAATGCTGACTTCATGTACCCCACCTGAAGGGGAAAGCATTCCATATACACAAATAAAAGCTTGTTTTTATTAATTGCTGGCTTTAACTAATTTGCCCATGATGATTTGGGTCATGGTCTTTTTCCTCTAATTTTTAAGATTAACAGGTAACTGACACAAGGGTGGCTATGTAGGCTTCTGCAAATGTTGACTGGGTTTGGGCAGGGGAGGCTTTGTCAGGAGGTTGGGGTGAACCAGGAAGAGAGGAAGCAACATATTACCCTCTCTTCTCCCCAGGGTGGCATTCTGAGTATCTATCTAACTCTGGGTGATCTGCACCTTCTGGTAACTTTTCATCTCCCCACCACCTGACCCTCAAAGGAGATGCTGGCCTAAATTCTGTATTCGCCAAATCTCTGTGTCTCCTCTGTGTAGACAGTTTGATTCTGGATCCTCCACCATCTCTGTGACCGACTGTGCATGGGAACCGCTTTGTCTTTGTAGTATATACTCCCGGTGTCAACTTTTCTCCTTCTGCAGAGGCTTACATGATGTTCTTTGAAGCCATGCACTCAGCACCATTTATGGATGTATTGTCACCTCCTTGTCAAAGAGCAGTGTGATGTGCTGGCCAGAGCCGGAGCGAGAATGACAGGCAAGCCTGGCTCCAAGTCCTGCCGAAGTTATTTGTTCTCGGTGACCTTTGACATGGACTTGACCTGAATTTCCTTTGTCCCTCTCTCTGTTCTCCGCATCCCTTCCCTCGTCTTTTCCCTCCCTCCCCCCCCTCCTTCCGTCCTTTCTCATTTTGCTATGTTGCCCTGGCCAGCCTGACTCCTGTGCTCATGGAATCCCTCTGTCCCAACTTCCCAAGTTAGCTGGGTCTCTAGCTGTGTGCTTCCCTCTCCTTTGAGCATTTTGTATGTCAGTCAGTGCCACGCAAGAGATTGGAGTTGCAGCTGCGAACACCTGCATTTGTGTGCGTCTTAACAGTTGTTTCTATCTTATAGCACTTCATTATTTATTTTCTGCTCTGTTTGTACATAAATTTTGTTTAGTAAAATATAAAATGCATTATGTTTCTCTTTGTTTTTATTACATGATAGCATTGTATAAGTTGTTGATTTGTGTGTCTGTGTATATGTGTGTGTGTGTGAACTTTTCACTAAGGACTATCATGGTTGGGAAATGTCACCTTATGGTATGTCTCTCTCCCCAGGCAATGTCCATTCTAATTCTTTTGGGATTATTACCTTCCCACACCTCACCCAGAAACAAAGTCTCACTATTGCATAACCCTGGATGGCCTGGAACTATATGTAAACCGTTTGACCTCAAACTCTCAAGAGATCCTTTGTCTCTGCCTCCTGAGTTCTGGGATTAAAGTCATGTACCACCACAGCAGGCCTAGCTTTTAAAAATATATGTCTAGGGGCTACTAGAGAGATGGCTCAGAGGGATAAGAGCACTAACTGTTCTTCCAGAGGTCCTGAGTTCAATTCCCAGCACCCACATGGTGGCTCACAACCATCTATAATGCTATCTGGTACCCTCTTTTGTATACTGTGTACATAATAAATAAATATTTGAATATATATATATATGTCTAGAACAATAAACATACAATAATTCTCATTTCATGTAAAGGACATTTCCTAAGGAAAAACGTCTTCAAGGTTTAGGATTGAAAACCACAGCCTCTTGCCCAGACAGAACTGAGCCGAGTTGGGGAGGGTGCCGCCTGGTGGTCAACATTGGGACTACAAAAGAGAATTTCAAAATGTCAGGTGGGGGGGGGTGATTATGTGGGAATGGGAGTGGGTGCCTGTGTGATTTAGAAGAGCTTACAGGTGATCCTAAGAGGCCTCTTGTCATCAAAGGCTGAACAGCTCTCTTAGACAAGCTTTAGCATGTTTGTCAACCTTGGAATTAAAATTTTGGACTCCTTTCCTCTGGCAACCTAAGTGCTACATTTTTTAAAAAATTATATTTAAACACTGTTCCGGGCCTCTGAGCTTGGTGCACAGAGAAAACATGTTGTTAAATAAGGAAAAGTAATGGAAACTCTTCCTTCTCTGGTCAGCATCGTGTGTAACTATGTTGTCAGTCTTGATTTAGAACATTGCAGTTTTCACTGCAGGCTGCCTTTTGGCTGCTTTTGTTGTAATTTGACAGAGCTTATTTCTATTTCTACAGAGTCACTAGCCCTTCAGAAAGGAGTTAAAAGGGGAAGGGCTGGGGATGCAGCTCAAGGGTTACATGCTAGGGTAACCTCACATGAGTGAGGCCCTGAGTTCCAGCTCCAACACACACATGCACGCACATACACACAAACACACACACATGCACACACACACACACACACACACACAAGAAAGAAAGAAAGGAAGGAAGAAAGAAAGAAGGAAAGAGGGGCTGGAGAGATGGCTTAGTGGTTAAGAGCACCGTCTGCTCTTCCAGAGGACCCGGGTTCGATTCCCAGCTCCCACATGGCAGCTCACAACTGTCTGTAGTTCCAGTTCCAGACAAACACCAAGGCAAATAAATAAATGAATAAAGTTAAAAGAAAGAAAGAAAGAAAGAAGACACCAACAACCATTTATTTCTTAAAAGACTTATTACAGCTGGGCATGGTGATAAAAGCCTTTAAGCGCAACACTTGGAAGGCAGAGGCAGGCTGATCCCTGAGTTTGAGGTCAGCCTCATCAACAGGGTGAGTTCCATGACAGCCAGGGCTATACAGTGAAACTCTGTCTCAAAAATATTATTATGTGTATATTTGTTCACCTGCATGAGTTTATGGTCCCAGCATGCACACAGGCATATGTAGAGGTCAAAGAACACCAATTCCCGGGGAACTGGAGAAGATGAGGCAGTTGTAAGTGGCCTTATGTAGGTGCTGGGACCTGAATGCAGGTCCTCTACAAGAGCGGTAAGCATGCTTAGCCTCTGAGCCAACCCATTAGGCCCTGTAACCATTCCTCCTTGCACTCTGGCCAACATTCCTGCTGGTTTTTACATTTAAAATGAAGAAAGCTGGGGCTGGAGAGATGGCTCAGTGGTTAAGAGCACCATCTGCTCTTCCAGAGGACCCGGGTTCGATTCCCAGCACCCACATGGCAGCTCACAACTGTCTGTAGTTCCAGTTCCAGGCAAACACCAAGGCAAATAAATAAATAAATAAAGTTAAAAAAAATGAAGAAAGCAAAACTAGAAAAATGCATGTATAGAAAGTCCCAGAACAGATCATACTACAGAATCAGCTTCCAGATGAGTCAGATGAGACACTGTGGAGGGGTCACATACAAAAATTCATTTTAACTGTTATTTGTACATAAAATTATTGCCTGGCAAATTTTGCTATAAAAAATAAGGTGGTTTGAGTTCTAGGCATGGGAAAATTATTTGTCCACAAAACAGCTCAGTCTTCCCAGCATTAGAGACTCCACCTATATAATTAAGACTCTGAACTTTATTAACTTTCTAATATACCTCTCAGATTTATGGATCTAAACATTGAGATGAACTTGCAAATGCTAATTATCAATATGGGATTATCCATGGTAAGTTGTAGGTCGCTTCTGTTCATTCCCAGACAAATCAGACTGGAAGATAAAGAGCTGGGGCTGGAGCTCAGAGTCTGTATTTCACTCCCAGCACCCAGTCCACAGATTTATGACCACCTGTAGTTCCAACTCTGGGGATCTAATTCCTTCTTCTGACTTTGTTATATACATGACATACACACATGCACAAGAGATATACTCATACATAAACAAAATTTAAAATATAAAATGATAAACATATTGTCATGAATGACTAATATAGTGAAGAAAATTAATATGATGGAATGTATTTATTGAGAGCTAGCCATGTTTTATGTAATGTTCCTGTGGAGGTAGAGTGGGCAGTTGAGATAGAATTTTATATGTATCCAGGCCAGCCTTACGCTTGCCAACCTCCTGCCTCAGCCTCCTTAGTGGTGGAATTACAGTATTATGCCAACACACTCAGCTTTAACTTCAGAATTTGCATTTAATTATCATTCCCTAGAATCTGGGAGCAGCAGAAAAGGATTTTAAGAAGTGTTTTCTGTACTCACATGTACCCCTGTGTTTCGGGGACCTCATATCTGGCATCTTCCAGATAGTGCTTGGAAGCAGTTTTCCCTGTGATGCAATTTATCATCCGACCCTGGGACATTTATGACTACATAATTACAGGGATAACAGGCAAGAAGCAGACCTGGCCAGGGCAGCTCAGGCTGTGTGGTCACTGTATGATTAATGCACATCTCTCAAGGTAAGAATATCTCAAGTCAAGTTGACTCCTCTTTATGTCCACCCACACAGAGGAGACATGGCCACTTTTCATTTTGTTTAACTCTTTCCGATAGACCTAGGATACAAAACATGAGGAAAGTCAGTTCAGTCACTCACTCATACATTCATTCATTGGAAGACATTTATCAAAGACCTAAGACACTAATTTAGACATAAATATAGACATTAAGAGTTGCAAAGCTGAGGGGCTGCAGAGATGGTTCACAGGTTAAGAACACTGACTTCTCTTCCCAAGGTCCTGAGTTCAATTCCCAGCAACCACATGATGGCTCACAACCATCTATGATGACATCTGGTACTGTCTTCTGTATACTTAATAATAAATAAATACGTTAAAAAAAAGTTTCAGGGCTGAAAAACATAAAGCATGGTACCTGCCCTCGGGGGTCTCATAAGACAGAAGATGTTATGAAAAAGAGAAAAGCTGTCACTGGCATCCAGAGCTGGTCCCCACTGTCATCCTGGCCTTCACAACCACAGAAACCTGCCTGTCTCTCTTTAGACTCTGTGTTTTCATCTAATGTAAACTATGTCAGAGTCTCAGTATCACATAGGGTCACTCTGGGACCATGCTGATCAATAACTAATAAGATCATAAATCTTATGTCGTACGGTGGTATTTATTTTTAAACACACAAATGCAGACATTTAGCTCGCATGTCAGGTCATAGATACTACAGTTTATATTTTGAATCGTCTATATTTGTATGTGTTTTGTTACCAGGACAGTGGAAACATTGCCTCCAGAAGAACTCAACTGTTTTTATTTTGCTTTGTGATAGTCATATGTCCTACTGACACTCGTCGGCTTTGTGGAATGAAAGGAGGATGTATCTGGGTGGGTGGCCCCACCTCTCCCTACAGGACAGTACTCACAGCATAAGGAGCTGGTTCACCCCAGGAAGCAATGCAAGCAGCAAAGCTTGCGGCAGGGTCCTGTGTGTCTCACATCTCTGTGTTCTCATCAGTATGGTCAGGAAGTTTCTGGTTCCACAGAGTTACCCATGCCCTTCCTGACTACGCCGTCACAGATTCAACACTCTTGTAATTAGTTGGAGTCTTATGAACTCTAGACCTCATGGGTCCACTGGAATGCTATGCTCAGGGGTCCCATGAACACACTGTGAAAATAAAATTACAAAGAACAGCAGACACAAATCCTGGCAGTGTCTTACTTTGCTTACCCATGTGCTCCATTGTCCCTCGGGATTGCACTGAGAAAAATCACAGGTTCAGAGAAAAATGTGCTAAGAATCTCAAGTTCAGTGTAACAGCAAGTCAGTAAACTAACTCAATCAATAGAATGAATGTAGCACACACACACACACACACACACACACACACACACACACACACACACAGAGCTCCTGTGGCTGGCTTGATGATCATGTTAATGTTTTGTAGAGGTGTTAGTTAGGATTAGATGATAACATAGTGACTTCATAAAAAACCCTTGAAAGCCAAGGTAGCAAGCTGTCTCACCACATGAATGTCACCCATTGTGCTACAATGCACCATTTGCTAGTGTCAAACAAGCTTCAGTTGTTTATAAATTATCTTTGGGTTTTTGGTTTGTTGTTTTTTAAATAGGGTTTCTCTGTGTACTTCTGAATACTCCAGAACTCCTTCTGCAGTCCAGGAGGCCTCAAACTCATATATCCACCTGCCTCTGTCTCCTGAGTGCCGAGATTAAAGGCGTGTGCCACCCTATCCAGCAAGAACACACCTTTCTAAGCATAAACCCTATGGGGCAGCAGTGATCCTATGGGGCAGCATGGGTTAAACCCTTGGAAAGACAGCAGCAGTCTGTGTATCCACGTGACTGAAACAGTATGGTATCCACAGGGCAGGTTCTCCTGACACAGATCGCATCTCAAAGTCAGGCTCAGAAAAAAACTCCAGCACCACCTACTGTGTCATGGGATAATTTCTAAGTGTTTCCATTTCTTTTGTGTGTGTGTGTGTGTGTGTGTGTGTGTGTGCTTAAAGAATAATATTGATATCCAAACCAGGACTATTGTGTAAATTCTATTATATATAAACATTTAGAATCATATTCATTAACATCTGGTATGAATGAATACCATCGATTAATAGTAGAGAAGTCTGTGTAGTTCTTTTTTTTTTTTTTTTTTTTCCTTTTTTTTTTTCAAGATTTTATTTATTTATTATGTACACAGTTTTACAGAAGAGGGCGCCAGACCTCCTCATAGATGGTTGTGAGCCACCATGTGGTTTTGCTGGGAATTGAACTCAGGTCCTCTGGAAGAACAGTCAGTGCTCTTAACCTCTGAGCCATCTCTCCAACCCCATCTGTGTAGTTCTTACTGATTTTCTACTACCAGATTCTCTGAGTAATGCTTGCCAATAAATCAACTTCCCATATGAACCTGTGTATGGGCAAAGAAGGTGCTTTAGAGTTTCATTTCCTATCGAGCAGTAAAAAGTAGATATTTTAATTTGGAGGTTGAATAGAACACGTCTGCTGGTGATTGGGTTTGGTGACTATTACGGCAGTAGTAGTGATTGAGTCCATGGGAGGGAAAGCGGATCCTGCTGTGAGTTTCCCAGGTGTTATTTTCTAAGTTTCTACAATGAAGTCATAGCAAAAGGGAAATGGTCATTTGGGGATGGTGAGATGGCTCAGTGGGTAAAGATACTTGCCTTCAATCCCCACAATCCTAATTCGATCCCCAGGACTCACAAAGTAGAAGAAGAGAACTAATTTTCAGACACGCACACATACATAAATATGTACATAACTGTAATTTCAAAATATTTCTGAAGAAATAACTATTCTTCCAACAGAACTGGATTATCATGGGCCCAGGGGAAATAAAAACTGTCCACTTTCCCTGAATAAAGCTCCTCAGTCTACCTACACATAGATGGGTTTTGTTTTTTTTTAAAGACCAATTTATTAATGTTTAGATTTTTTTATTATTTATTTATTTGCCTTGGTGTTTGCCTGGAACTGGAACTACAGACAGTTGTTAGCTGCCATGTGGGTGCTGGGAATCGAACCCGGGTCCTCTGGAAGAGCAGACAGTGCTCTTAACGGCTGAGCCACCTCTCCAGCCCCTAGATGGGTTTTCTATGGGTCACTGTCTATGACCCTGACACCAGGTCTGTTAATTTAGAATGAGGTCATTTTGAACGAAGAAGACTTGGAAAACTGGCTTGGGAATATGATTAGGTAGCACAGCCAGGCTGTGAACTCAGAAGTGGAGACCACAGCTCTGCTTTGTCGGCTCACATGTACTGTTTGGTCCATGCTCATGAGGTTCTCAGGCAGCCAGCCATCAGAACTGCCACAGGTCTGTGCTGGGGTGTAGTGAGCCAGCCTCACAAGGTACATGAAGAGAGAAACCGGTCATTGTCAGAAAGATGACACTCAGACAGATGATGCCCAGAGATGCCTTCTTCTTCGTGAGAAGGTTAACCCCAGACTTTGGAACCAGGAGTGGTTCTAGAATTAGCACACATAGGAAAGAAAGCTGTGTATTGATCAAGATTCTGGACTGTGGCTGGGCATGGTAGTGCAGGCTTTTAATCCCAGCACTCAGGAGGCAGAGGTAAGTGGATCTCTGTGAGTTCGAGGCCAGCCTACTTTACAGAGTGCATTTCAGAACAGGCACAGCTGTTACACAGAAAAACCATGTCTCAGAGAGAGAGAGACAGAGAGAGACAGAGAGAGAAAGAGAGAGAGAGAGAGAGAGAGAGAGATCCACTTAGGATGAGTTCTGGGGGCTGGAGAGATGGCTCAGCGGTTAAAAGCACTGTCTGCTCTTCCAGAGGACCTGGGTTCGATTCCCAGCACCCACATGGCAGCTAACAACTACCTGTAGTTCCAGTTCCAGGCAAAACATCAAGGCAAATAAATAAATAAATAAAGTTAAAAAAAAAAAAAAGGATGAGTTCTGAATGAATTAAAAGTTGAAAAAGCATAGAAGCCATTTTCTAACTTAAACAACTAACTAGGACTGTGGGCTATGGGGCAGCAGCATCCACCCATGGTGATCCACAGAAAGACTGGCCACAAAATGCTGTAAATGGCTTTCTTGAGGTCCTTCAGGCCTGAGAGAATGGCATTGATTGAGAGCCCCAAGAAGCGGGGAGACAGCTGGATTTGGATCTCTGCAGAAAAGAAGAGCCCTGTGATTTCCCAGCTTCCATCCAGCCGTGCTTCTGTGTTCCACCAGTGTTCATCTGAGCCACTTGAGGAGATCCTTAACAGACAGGGGTCAGTTTGCTGAGAATGCCCTTGGATGGTGCTTACACAACACTGGGTGAATGAGAATTATACTCAAACCACACCTTCTAAAGCTCAGATGTTGTCAGAGACGGGGTGATTGGATCAAATGCTGATTTAATGAGATACCTTAGGAAAACCATTGTTCATGCAAAAACTTCCATCACAGGGTATATAAGGTCTTTGAGGGTTGTGTGTATGCTAACTAGACCTTTTGGTCTCCATCCCCCATGACATTTTCCCACGTTAAAGAGCAGAGAGAGTTGCATCAGCCCTGTATTTGCTCTGTCCGTTTGCCTTCTGGTGCTGAGGGTCAAGTCCAAGGCTTGGTGCATGCTGGGATATATGCCATTACTGTTTGAGTTTGGATGGGATTGAGGTCTCCCTGTGACTTGTTCTAAGTTACTACCTTGTTCTATGCTGCAGTGGCGTGCTAAAGATATCGCTGTGTACATTGCTCCATATTGTGTGAAAGCACAGCGTCCAGGCCAAGCCTTGTCCTGAGTAACTCCATTTTATAAAGCAGCAGTTTAGAGTACAAGTATGAAGGAAGAATTGACTCTGTGTCTTATTTACATGTAGACACCATTTGTCCAACATAGACAATGAGGCACAAACTGTTAGTATATTCATATAATTAAAATAACCACATGTGAACTTAAAACAGGCTGGTTCATGGACATATTAAAGCCTAATCAGAAAGATGGGCCTGTGAACTTCCCAAACACACTTGACCAATGAGGGATAAAACACCCTCATGAAAATAAGAACACGAGCTGGAGAGATGGCTCAGCGGTTAAGAGCACTGACTGCTCTTCCAGAGGTCCTGAGTTCAATTCCCAGCAACCACATGGTGACTCACAGCCATCTGTGATGAGATCTAGTGCCCTCTTCTGGCGTGCAGGCAGACATACAGACAGAAAACTGTATACATAATAAATAAATCTTTAAAAAGAGAACAAAAGAAAAGATGAGCAAGCTATAGAGAGCAAGACAGTAAGCAGTACTCCTCCATGGCTCCTGCCCTGGCTCCTCTTGATGATGGTTGTAACCTGAGAGTTGTAAGATAAAAATAAAACAGCCTTTCCTCTCCAAATTGCTTTTAATCATGGTGTCTTATCACAGTAATAGAAAACTCTAAGACACCATCTGTATAGTCAGGCTTCTATAGAGACACAGAACATATGGGATGAATCTGCCTTTTTCTCTTTATATATATGTATGTATGTATATGTGTGTGTCTATGAATTTATTGGACTGACTGACAGGCTACAGTCCAGCAATGACTAGCTATGAATCTAGCAGCTGCTCAGTCCCACGAGGCTGGTGTGTCAGCTGAAGGGATAGATGTGCTAAAGTGTCGAGGGTAAGGAGGCTAAGAAGAAACCCTTCCTTTTTCCACTGTCCTTACAAAGGCTTCTCTAGAAGTAGACGGCAAGGCCCAGATTACCAGCCTCAAAGGCATGTTGTCTTCCTGCCTCAAAACTGGGATGCCAAGTGTGCCCTCCATTTCTGGATTAAAGTTTATTCCAGGATAGTCAAGAACAGCCATCTCACCATCCATCGGTCCACTACTCTCTACGCAGCCCTGTGCCTCTAAGTCTCCAGCAGTCCTTTACTGGGTTCGGTCCTATCTGAATGTTTACATGATTTTCTTTTGCATGGGCATTACCTTTCTGCCTCCAGAAAATCCTCTTTGAACTCTATGGCTCTTCAATGGTAACCATTCCATAACATAAATAAATACATGCACATGTGACCTGAGAGTCAGTTGTGATTAGAATAACACTGGTATGGCCAGGGGTCATGCTAACAGACTACTTGGTAAGTTTCAGCTCAAGAAGCTGACATAGTTTGTAAACTTGTTGCTAGTAAATCAACTCTAACAAGTGTGTTCATCTATGTTTCTGATAGAGCGTTCTCGACATTCTAGAACTATGTGTTTTTGTGTGTCTTAATCTGGAGAAAAATATGAATGGTTGAAAGATTGATCCTGCATTTCTACTAAAAAGACACACTTCAGAGGACAGAGCAGGACGAGCCTTCAAGAACAGCCCCAGGCTATGCGTGGCTGAGCATATCATTAATCCCAGCATTTGGGAGACAGAAACAGGTGGGTCTCTGTGAATTTGAGACTAACCTGGTCTACATAGGAAGTTCCAGTCCAGCTAGGGCTACACAGTGAAACCTTGTTGCCGGAGGAGACCTTTTGTATGTTGCTTTTTTGTTCCTATAACTCACTACCAGGATCTGAAGGGTCATCTTCGTCCTTCTTTTATTGACTGTGCCACTGACATCCACTAATGATGACCTTGTAACCCTTCTTACTCCAACCCACGCTGCCCTTCTCTATGAGCTCTCTTGAAGCCTCTGCATGGTGGCCCGCAGTGACTTTCCTGTCAGAGCATGCCCAGTCAGCATAAAGCACTTGGGGAGAATGCCTAACCAAGATTTGTTTCCATATTTATTCTGCCCAAACAACTTAGGCAACGCTATACAAATTTCAGGATAAATCTGGAAACTGCATCGCCAATTGCTGACAAAACCACGTATTTTGCCATGTGAGAATATAACCACCCACCTCCAGATATGTCAACCTTAATGTGCACATTTAAAAATTTTAAACTAAGGACAAGCTATACAACATCAATCACTATCAGATACACTATAAATTTCAAATAAAAGGAAAATGAGAAAAAATACTATGTTTTTAAGCTCTTAACTCATAATATTAATGCCACTTTTATTGCTATTTAGACAGCATATATGGGGGCAAAATATAAGTACTTTGATAACAGTAAATTTGATCAGTAACTACCTCAAATGATAATTACAATTTGTACAATGTCTATTTTTTTTTTTCTAACTTAAGAAATGTAGCCTCGGGGGCTGGAGAAATGGCTCAGAGGTTAAGAACACTGACGGCTCTTCCAGAGGTCCTGAGTTCAATTCCCAGCAACCACATGGTGGTTCACAACCATCTATAATGACATCTGGTACCCTCTTCTGTATACTGTGTACATAATAAATAAATCTTTAAAGAAAAAAGAAAGAAATATAGACTCTAAGGGCATAGTGGCACATGCCTTTAATTCCAGTACTCTAGAGACAGAAGCAGGAAAATCTTCACAAGATTGAGGCCAGGCTGGTCTACATAGCAAGTTCAAGGACAGACAGCCAGGGTGACATGGTGAGATCTTGTCTAAGAAAAGAAAAGAAATGCAGTGTTTTATGTATAATAATGGAAACCAAACAGAAGCTGTTCTTTGACAACCTAAAAATTAAAACATACAAGGCTGGGAATGGGCTCAGTGGTAGAACACGTTTTTATGTGTGAGTTCTTAGGATCCATTCCATCACCTCCAAAGGATGGTGGGGCTTGGGAGACAGCCCAGAGGGTAAGAGTACTTGCTGTGCAAGCATGACACCATGAGTTTGAATTCCCAATGCTCACATAAAAAGGTGAGCATGCTCTTGGCTGTCCACAAGAACTAGGGGGTAGGACCCTGTTGTGGAAGACACACTTACTTTGGTTGCAGGACAGAGAGATGAAGCTGGAACCTGACTTGAAAACTACCCTGTGCTGGCTAGTTTTCCTCATGCTGGAATGTGCTTTGCAGGCCACTGAAAGAGCACAGCCCAGTGATGATCCCTTCATGCTACAACCTGCCAGGCACAATGAGACATTGATGGCAAGGAGGTTAAAGAGGTGACTTACTGCTTTTGGATTCAACCCAAATTCCTCAGGAGGGAATTTATACCTAGTACTATAAATCTGCTGAAAAGCCCATGGCTCAGGAGGGCATATATCCAAGAGGGCCCCTGCTACTGATATTTTGCTAAACAGACATATTGCCAAGGTGTCTTCTAAATATTTAAGTTTATACATAGATTAGTCTGTCCTCCACCTTGGCTAGAAAGTTTCTCTCTGCAGCTATAAGTAGTTAGTACAGAAGAAGTTAAATTCTGAGAATAGGTGATATAGGTGATTACTGAGTGTTCAGTGATATGAGACATCTATATCGAGAGAAAGAGAAAGAGAGAGCGCCTTAACTCTTGCTTGCCAAGACCTTCTAACGTCCTTGGAACCAGGCTGACTTCAAGCTCTCAACCTGCTTCTGTGGACTTTGCCAGTCACTAGCAGCGTTAATCTGGACAAGTTGTGACTTAATTTCTCTCAGTGATCAGGAAGTTTCCCTATCATAACTAATTTGGTAATCACAGTAGTGAAATTCCCCAAAGCTGTTTGAGAGAACTAAGAGATACATGCCAGAAATGGTGGGGCATGCCTTTAATCCCAGCTTTTAGGAGGAGGAAAAGGAGAGGAACTCTGATCTACATAGGGCTAGTGAGGGCTACACAGTGAGACCAGGTCTAAAAACAAAAATTCACCAAATAAACAAGATACTGCATATGAAATCCTTTACGCTTTCAAAACCATCGCAAATTCCTGGTGGTCATGTGACCCCATTTGGGCACCTCACGGAACCTCCCTGGTTTCCTCCTCCAGTTCTTCATCTCTTTTTCCCAGCAGCCTGGAAAGATTACAGAGGATCATAATTAACACATCTGGCAACAGCCTAGTTCTGCAGCTCAGCTACTCTTGAAATTACCCTGTTTATATGTAAATCTAGGTCCCTAACCCAAGCAGGCTTCATCTTTAAGAAAACAGTGAGTGCCTCTTTCATGTTAACATTTCCCCTTCACTGAGAACCCAAAGGCACACAAGCTCTCCTAAGGAACCAACAAGGGGCAGTTTGAATTTTCAAGATTTTTCTTTGCCACCAGTGATGAGCTCAGGAGTGACCCCACATGTCAGTAATGAAGTGACCTTCTTGGAAAAGGGGTGTGCTGACAGGGGAGGCTGTGGGAGCCTATTTCTAGTGGAAAGGACTGCCACAAACAAGCACCAGTCTTTTAGATGAAAAGGGTTTGGTGTATGTGTGTGTGTGTGTGAGGACCTCTGGCACGTGCTGTGTGCTCAGGCCCCCAAACTACACTAAAAGGGATTTAATTTACATAAAATTAGAGCAGTAATAGGGGCTATTAAAAGAAAACTCTTGGTCCACAGAATAGTCTCCAGCCCCGGTGGAGCCCTAACTTTCCAGTCAGTCCCTAGGTCAAGGCCTCATCCCTCAGGAAGGAAGCTGGCTCACCTTAAGCCATGCTAAAGAGGTAGGTGGGGTAATTATCCCTTTAATGAGACACTGTACTTTTTGTTCCAGAATTCCCTCCCCTAACACAGTTTCTACTAGCTGCCTTGAGTTTGCAATGAGGTTCCTTAACAGCATCTTTTCCCTTTTTCTTTTACTCTGTTTCTTTCAGGTGCTGGCCAGAACCTGGGCATGCTCTCTCTGGTGCATGGGCTCCCTTGTCCTTCCTCTACAGTTCCCTTCTTGCCTCGTGGCTGCCTGCTGATGTGCAGCAGACTTCCCATGTCAGTAACATTGCCAATGATATAGTTTTGTGCCCCGGCCAGCAGGGTCTTCAGCATGGACCTGAACCTGGGAAGGAAGCAAATGGAAGACAGGAACACAAAGAACTGAAGGACAAGACAAATCTCTCTGATCAAGTCCTCACCAAAGCTTTATTATTACAGTCAATATTTATATAGAATCTCTACCATGCAGGTAGCTGGGAGGAAAGGGGTGGGATATTCAAAAGAATGTGAGGGGAAGTAACAGACAGGGTAGAATTGATATGGAAATCTATCTGTTATCAGTTGAGGGTCTGGGGAAGGTCACCTTGCTGATCTGAGAAGGTCAAAGAGAAAGCCTGGAGTCATGGTTTACCTTAACAATAAGGGTGTGTAGTTTTCTGGTATTTGGCTATCTAGGGTATAGACTGCTGGCTAGCTGTGGAGGAACTAACTTATAAAATATGGCTAAGTTGACTTTGGCTCCCAACAGTTTTGGGTTTTTTTTCCTCCATTCTTCTCCTCTGAGCAGCTGCAGAATGTGTTCACCCTGGGGGTCTTAAACTGTAATAAGTTGTTTATGAGCTTCTATTTGGGGCTGTTCTTAAATTATTTTATTAATGAGACTAATACTACTTGAGGGGACCACAGTTTCCCTGATACATGTCCCTTTACCCAGATGGTAGCTCCCGCCAAACAAAAAAATTTCTGGTAATAAAATTACCATCAAGGAGTGTGTGTGTGTGTGTGTGTGTGTGTGTGTGTGTGTGTGTGTGTGTGTAACAGCAATCTGCAGTCAGGAACATCTGCAGAGCAGTTCCTACATAAACACCCAAACATGCACATAGTCCTAATTAAATCATTCAGCAAACAAATTCTGCCAAGCACAAAGAATACCAAAACGACTCGTCATAACCTTGGACCTCAGTTAGGAGCCCATCTGTAAGCAAGGATTGCCATTACATTACATCAGGGAAGATGGTCACTGCTGTGAATGCGGAGGAAAGCAAAGTCAGTGTTCTCTTGATATGCTAGGAAATGCTGGCAAGGATGGAGCTGGAAACCTGCCTGCCCCTTTTGGCTTTTCCTCAGGATGTTCCTGCTATCATCACATCTTTCTGTTCCTCATTCTAAGGAAGATGCTAATAGCCCCTACCATCTGTCAAGTTTTTGAGGTCTCCTTTTAGGAACATTGCATTGTCATAAACTAACTGTCAGTGGGAGACCTGTACGGTTGAAAACCACAAGCAAAGAAAAAATTTGCTGACTTGCTTGGACATGTTGCCTCTGGAGAAAACTCTCATTAGCTTCCTCCTGAATGAGAAGGCTGGGGCTGGCCAGCAGCTGTGCCTATCATGGGTACAGGGCAAGCAGCGACTGTGTACACTCCCTGAACAAGACTCTACAGTCTGATGTGGAGACAATACACAAATGAACTGTTTTTTTGGTTGCTGTCTAAACTTCAGCCATTGTGATCATTTATTTATTAGAACAATGCCACTTTGAACCAAAAAAATATATAGACAAGAAGTGTCCACTTCCACACAATCCTTTGTGATCGATACTTGGTGAGTTCTTGTGTCCTTGAGGCAAGGCTCCTTAAATTGAGCTTACCCACATCACCCACTACCCAGAGTGCTATAGTAGTTCCCCTACAAGACTGTCTATTCAGTGAATCTGAGTAAACACCAGGATTCGTATTTCTATTAAGGTTGGTCTGCTGAAGTCAAAGTATAGCAACCTCACAGCTTGACTGATGCTTGCTGAGGCCAACATTGCAGACCATTTCAGTGTGAGATTTAGTAGACTCTTCTTATTCAAAGAGAAAGGCCCCTAGAAGAGCAATGCTGTTCTGTTGCTAGAACAAAACAACATGACCAAAGAGCTAGTCAGGGAGGAAAGGGTTTATTAGGCTTACACTTCTCATCATTGTTCATCACTGAAGGAAGTCAGGACAGGAACTCAAACAAGACGGGATCTTGGCAGGAGCTGATGTAGAGGCCATGGATGGGAGCTGCTTACTAGCTGCCTTTCCAGGGCTTACTCAGTCTACTTTCTTATAGACTAGGACCAGCAGCCCAGGGACAGCACCACCCACCATGAGCTGGGCCCTCCTGAATTGATCACTAAGTGAGACAATGCCTTACAGCTGGATCTCAAGGAGGCATTTTCTCAGCTGAGGCTCCTTCCTCTCATGACTTCAGCCAGTGTTGAGTTGACACACAAAACCATCTAGTACAACTGAGTCAATGCCCTTGAACCATTAACTACATAACTTTTCCTCTTTGTAAACCCAGCTACTTTGGGTCTTTCAATACAGTCAGAATGGTAAATAGCCTATTAGAGGATGGCAGAGAACAGGTTAGAGTCAGACAAGATTGGAAGGATGGTAGACCATGAGTCCCAATCTGTCTCTGGGGACTGGGTTAGTTAAGTAACTTAGAATTCTTTGCTAAAACTAGATATTACAGGGAGCCCATGGAAGGGCCCAGAAAACATCCAGGAACCTAATTAGGGTAAAAATCTGTGTCGTTCTTTTGCTTCATTCTAAAAATTCAATAGTTGAGGGACTTGGGTGGAGGTCTCTGGCTGATATGTTCAGTTCACTCTCAGTAGCAGGGTGCTTCTGAGCATTCCCAGGCTGTCTGGCCACCATCTCACCTCTGTGCCGCACAGAGCAGGTGACATCGCAGAGCTGAGGCTCAGGACACCTGGGAATGGCACATGTTATTCTTCACACTCTGCATGTTTCATTAAAGATTCTCTTTTTACAAAAAAGGTGACAGAAAAATCATGGACGTGTGAGATTGTAGTTTGATCCCAAAGGCCTAGCCCACATCACGGGCTGGAATCTAAATGCCTGAATAAATGTGCTTTGTGTCGATTTGTGAACAAAGAAAGGGTTGTCATCTCAGCAGAGACAACGACTTGAGGTGTCTAGGGAAGAATCTCATTCAGTTTGTCCTTTGCTTGTAGTACCTGTGTCTCCCAAAGACCACCAGAGAGCTGGATTCCAATGCAAACGCAAGAGGGTCAATTTATTCTTTTGGACAGGTTCAAATCCGGGCTGAAATTCTATGTTCTGATGCAGTGGAGGGAATTTGGCCCTGAGTTCAGGGGTTAGAGAGTTTAAAAAAAAAAAAAAAAATCGTAAGTGGGGTGTTACAAGTCTTGGCATTTCAGGATTGGGTAAGGAGGTATGAGGTAGAGTAATTCTTGGAAACTATTGGTTAAACTTTCGGCGCCAAACAAAGATTTAAATTTGTTGGCTGTCAGGCATGTTCCTGAGGTATTTCCTAGATTATTTTAGATGTGGGCCCTGTCCTCAGGCACTAGATGTTCTAGAAAAATGGTCTCTCCCTGGGATAAGGTTTTGTAAGGGTAAATCTACAGGACAGAGGACAGGAGAGAGGTCGCTTGCCCTTGATAGCCAGTGAAGAGCTGGGGAAATTAAGCCTAGTGAGCCTCTAGTCCACACCTGCTCTCCCCAGTTCTGCTCAGCGGAGCCCACAGGCTGCCTGCAGGTTGGGTATCAACACTGTATAGGAGTCTCTGAAGTGCGCCCGGGCTCTACTTTT
Source organism: Sigmodon hispidus (assembly GCA_004025045.1). Lineage (NCBI taxonomy): Eukaryota > Metazoa > Chordata > Mammalia > Rodentia > Cricetidae > Sigmodon > Sigmodon hispidus. The sequence continues at coordinate 92,114 of PVIH01004807.1, forward strand.
TAGTAATCACAGGTCCTAGACAATTCACCTCTATCTGGGAGTCTATCCTTCAGACTGTGTTGGAACAGATCTGCCATTCTTAACAATTCCTTCTAAGGTCATCCAAAACGGGGAGTGGAGGCAGCTTTAATACCAGTACTTGGGAGGCAGAGGTTGGAGGATAGTATTGGGGTTCTCCTGCTCAAGCCCCATTCCAGACCCCGCCCAAAGAAAGCGTGCCAAACAGCGGGCAGCGGCCTCTCCCCTGGAGCTGCTCAAAGACCACGCCTGCAGGGTATTTAAGGTCTAGCCCATAGACTTGCCTCTTGGTTTCCCTTCTTCCCCTGGAACCGCCTGAGAACGCTTTGCTTGCTCAGATTTAACCTGGATTTATTAATTTGGCCTGCTCAGATTTATTATGTCGTTGGAGTTACCCACTACTGGTATATTTTTACCTCTCGATAGGAAGTTCAAGGTCATCCTCAGCTAGTGAATTGGAGGCCAACCGGAGTGAGGAAGAAAAAGAATACATGCCTATTGATATGGAAATCCATTGCTGCACCCTTCCCCGAAGAGGCCTCCACCACGGAGTCTGCACTTTGCATACAGCTGGGACCCCCACCCCCCAAGCCACTGAACCAACTGGCGCACAGTGGGACAAAGAAAGGCGCGGCTGTTTCCAGAGCCTTAGACTAAAGACTTAGCCCATCACAAATGGTCGGATCCCATTGTCCTGTCCCACTCTTCTTATTTTTAAATTTTAATTAACAAAGCTGAACTGGGAGGGTAAGTCTCCATCTTAGCCTGTCTCTAATTCCCGGCTATCCTTCAGGATCTATGGGAACATGATAAAAATAAAATAATCAAAATAATCAGAGGCTGTCACTTGGCAGAACCAAAGGGCCTCCGCTGCAAAGTCACAATACCGATGAAGGGCTTCTTAGTGTGACTTTCAAAAACAAAAGCACTTTCAGCCTCTTTCCTGACCAGAGGGTGAGGTGCCTCCCAGCTTAAACAGGCTCTTCACCGAGACAGAAGTTACGGTGGCCCGGGAGCTCCGCCATTGTATATCTGATGGGTCCCAGGGCCCCAGCGTCCTCATTCATCATGTGATCCGATTAGCTTGCAATCCTGGGAGGTCAGGAGCCCAGCTGCAAGTTCAGTGAGAAAGGGTGTGGTTTCCAGTCTTTGCAGTCTCCTGGGTGACGGTGGGGGCTATTTGCCTTGGTAAAATTCACTGGAATCGGAGGAGGAGAAATGGGAACGGGTACAGGCTGACCTTTCATCATCATCCACAGCCAATGAGAACAGCCCCCAGTTTCCTATTCTTTCCAGTCAGTGCCACAAATTCACCCCAAGTTTTACTGTCACTGTTTATTATTTAATTCTCACTAACAGGTAAAAAGGCAGCGGTGCTATTTGTCTTTTCATACATGAGTTACTTGCTTCTTTAAAGCAATTAATGCCAAATGCTCATTACAGTATAATAGTGAAGCTTGTATGTGTGAAGTTATCTCTCTCTCTCTGAATTATGGCGCAGCAGCATTTCCCAATGAGTGAGACTGAGTGAGCTGTTGATTTAAATGTGTGTGTGTGTGTTCATCCTTACCCGTTCGATTACATCACTGATAACAAAAATCAGTGTTGTTTATTGTACAACTAAATCACTGCTGTTATCAGGCAATCCCTCCTTGCCTCCTTCCTCGGCAGACATGATCAATCAATCATCTGCCAGCACCCATTTAGACACTCATTTACATCCTCAGGACACACCTGCCATCAATCATATCCCCATTTACTAGGGAGACTGTCCAAGATGTAATTACAATACACACCAACCACCAGGCTGAGGGGGCTCGGGGAGTCCTTTTAACGTCTACAGTTCCTGTTCCTGCCCCATCTTTAACCACAGAGCCTGACTCACAAAGACCTTTCTTCTCTTGTGCTGAATCATAATTGTTAAATAATAGAACAAGCACAGCACACAGGAGGTAGAGGCAAGAGGACCCCTGTGAGTTCCAGGCTAGCCAGAATTACATAGTGAGACCCTGTCTCAAAAGCAAACAAAACCAAGAAATAAGTAACTAGATGAATAAAAATATAATATGGTTCAGTTAGGTATGCCTTGATATGGGTATATTTCTCTAAAATTGATTCAATTGCAACACACATTATAAAATATAGAAGTTCACTGTTAATTTTTGTAACCTGATAATGATTTTGCAAAGCAAGGATATTCCAGGATTAGCCAGTTTTATTGATGTGAATTTTCAGTATTCAAGAGGCATCTATGAAGCCTGTAGAACCAGAATCCAGGCCAAAATATACCCCCCTGAATGAGCCACAGTCACATTATAGAATAGGACACTCCTGGGTGGAATCCAAATCCTGACAGTGTTCTGATGCAGACACACCCTTTTATTTTTTTGAATTTTTAAGAATTTACTTATTTTATGCACTTGGGTTAGGGTTGTGGTTTTGTTGTTGTTTGTTTGTTTTTTAATAAGACTCCTTTTTCCAGATATTGGTATTGATTAATGTCTACAGGGAGGTTATTGTCTGAGCAGACAGCTTTATCAGAGATGATAGGACCATAGTCCTTGTTCTGAAGTTCCAAGCAATGCCTGGTGAGTCATTTGCATGCTATTTAAAAAACAAAACAAAGCAAAAACCTGCAAAACTAGTTTGTGGTAGCAGAAGGCAGTGACCTCTCAGGGGGATAGTTAAGAACTATTTAAAGCAGAACGAGAAAGGACTGAAGGTGGACCTTACCTTATACTTGCCTGGCAGATGTGAGGCCCTCAGCTCTAGCACAGAAAACCAGCAAAACAAGACAAAATGCTGAAGGATAACATGATCAAATTATACAGAATGTTGTGTTAAGCCAACTAAGGAGCAGGAAACACTAAACGTCATTGACGCTTATTTATTTATTTATTTGCATGTCCCACACCTTATAGAGCTTTCTCACGGAAGCCAGAGGACAAATTTTGGGTGTTAAATTATCTTCCTTCAACAAGTGGGTTCCAGGTGGCCCCAGCGTCCTTAGCAAGTGCCTTTTCCCACTGTGCTAGCCCAAGATTTAAAATAAGGAAAGCTCCAGAGTGTGTGAGACTCTAGGCAACGTTCCCAGCATTGCAAACAAACTCCCGAGGAATAAATGAATGAGCGAATGAATGAATGATGAGGAAAGCATTGGAAACTGCATGAACTAGCATTTGTGCAAGTGGACTTGTGCAAGGCTACGGTCAACTCAAGCTATCTTCTCCGTGAAATGAGCCTGGTAACACCTCCACACGGGCTCTCAGGAGCGCGTGGCAGCCTTTGTCAGGAGCTCAGAGCTGTCACTCTGGGTGGAGTGCCTTCAGGGCTGTGAGACCATTCTCTGGAGAACTCACAGCATGTATGGCACTCTAGTGCCAATCCAGCAAAGCCACATGCTGTTCTTCAAACACATGAGTCATTTTGGAAGGACCAAACGTTCAGCACGAAGTCCTTGAACACTTGGGGAACTTGAGGACAAGTGACCCGGGCTACTCTTCAGGTTGACCTTCGGGTCAGCTGGGCTCCCAGGGAAGATAAATCAATGGGCTATTTAGTTATTCATTTAGGTGGCATCAAACGAAAAAAATCCAAACATTTTTCTGCCATCGTTTATGTCAGGAACTTTACAGCTGTGCCATGCTCTGTCCTTGTCTTCAAGATCTCATTTTGTAGAAAGGGAGGTCTCAGGAATTCTGTGACTTCTCTAGATTTGTAGTATGTGGCAAGTTACAGCTGAAATGGAAATTGGCTGCTGTTCAGGAGTGTCTCTTGTTTCCTATCTGTGGAGGCTCTGGGTCACCAGCTTGACCATACATACCCCAGGGGCAGATGGACTGTGGTTTCAGTTGCCACCTCTATTCCTCACCAATTGTGGGGAAACTGATTCCCACTTAAGCTCTGTTATTCACATCAGCATCAAGTCCAAAGACACTCAAGGAGGCAAACAACAGTTGCCATTGAATTTCACAGTTATAAGTGCCAGCCTGCCACTGGCCCCTGGAATCTAATCTCAGGTTTAGGCCACTGATCATTCACTCATCCAGGGTCAGCACAGTTTGGTAGCTGATATGATCCCTTTTCGAGCTTAACCCTGATCCTGTGTTGAACAGTAAGATGTGACATTAAGTTCTGCCCCAGCAACTGTGATGTAAGATCTCTCTGGGTTGTTCCCCTTCAAATTTCTTGAATCCTTCTCCCATATCTATGACCAGTTACTGTAAAGATCCCCAAGATCAAGTGAAGACTGCCATTTTGCTTGAAGATGTTCATTCTTGACTTTAAATCAAGGTTAAGGAAGGCAACTGTTGTAGATTATTATTATTATTATTATTATTTTTTAAACACTTTTACTTATTTATTTATTTGCCTTGGTGTTTTGCCTGGAACTGGAACTACAGACAGTTGTTAGCTGCCATGTGGGTGCTGGGAATTGAACCCGGGTCCTCTGGAAGAGCAGACGGTGCTCTTAACCACTGAGCCATCTCTCCAGCCCGATTATTATTATTTTAAGCTTTATATAATTTATTTTTATTTATTTGCCTGGTGTTTGCCTGGAACTATAGACAGTTCTGAGCTGCCATGTGGATGCTGGGAATCGAACTCCGGTCTTCCAGAAGAACAGTCAGTGCTCTTGAAGGACCCTGAGTTCTAGGGCCTGACCCAGGCATTCAGTTCAGGTATTTAGCAGAGCACCCTCCATGAGAACAAGGAACTAAAAGTCTAAAAGTCTGTCCCAGGAAACAGAGTGACCCAGCCTCTGTCCTATCTGGGTCAACTCAGATAGGACATAATATTTGAACCTGAGATTAAAATACCAGAAAGTTCCAAGCAGAATAGCTTCGACCAACACCCAGTTGTAAAAACCCCCTAACCAGTTGACCTTAAGGCAACCTTACGATTATAGTATGATTTTAAAGTGACCAATCATTGCCCCAGTTGCTATGGTGATTTTATCGTCTTAGCCTTTAAAAGAGATATGAGATTGTTAATCACTGCTACTCTCTTGCTCCCGAGGCAGGGAGGTAGCCCGCCTGTACAGAGGAAATAAATCCTCTTGCTATTTGCATCAACTGGACTGGAGTCTGGGTTCTTGGGGCCCCCCTTCCTGAGGATAGTACCCTGAGTCTGGGGTCTATCACTCTTAACCACTGAGCCATCTCTCCAGTCCCGTAGAATATTATTTTAAAGTGTATTATATTTGTTTATGCTCATTTGTTAATGATGCAAAGATGTGTTGCTTTGTTTCACGTTGCATGTTTAATTCTGTAAAGCTGTGTTATTATGTTTGTCTAAAACACCTGATGGCTTAATAAAGCGCTGAATGGCCAATAGCAAAGCAGGAGAAAGGATAGGCGGGGCTGGCAGGGCAGAGAGGAGAAATAGAAGAAGAAATCTGGGAGTAAAAAGAAAGAGCCAGAGAACAAGGAGAGGAGGAGAGGAGGGGCCCGCAACCCAGCCACACAGCCAGGCTGCAGCCCAGCCACACAGCCAGGCACAGAGTAAGAGTGAGAGAAAGATGTACAGAAGGAAGGAAAGAAAACCCAGGGATAAAAGGTGGCTAAGAAAATTTAAAGTTAAGAAAAGCTGTCAAGAAATAAGCCAGGCATTTTTAAGTAAGAATAAGCCTCTGTGTGTAATTATTTGGAGCTGGGTGGTGGGTCCTCCAAAGATCAAAGGAGCAAAACCAACAAGCAACTGTCTGGACTGCTGCCAAGGACTGTCAGCACACTCTGAATGCCGTGATCCTGCAGGTTGTTACTTGTTATGGCTATAGTTCACAGGCCAGACAGGATGGGCAGCCTGATGAGAGAGAAGCAGAAAGGCCTTGGAAGTGGGGGTGAAGTGGACTTGGGCTCCAGAGGCAGCTTTGGGTAGAGGTAAAACTTATGCTACTTTTTTGGTGGTGCATATCTTTAGTCTCAGCTCTTGGGAGGCAGAAGCAAGAGTATCTTCCATTTGAAGGCCAGTTTAGTCTAGAGAGTGAGTTTTAGGACATCTAGGGCTATACTGAGAAACCCTATCTTGAAAAACCAAACCAAGGGCTCAGTGGTTAAGAGCAATGACTGCTCTTCCAGAGGTCCTGAGTTCAATTCCTAGCAACCACATGGTGGCTCAAAACCACCTGTAATGAGATCTGGTGCCCTCTTCTGGCCTATAGGGACACTGTATACATAATAAACAAATCTAAAACAAACAAAATAAAAAAAAGCATAGAACCAACCAAACAAACAAAAAAAACCCCAAACAAACAACAACAAAACCCTTATTCTCTGTTCCCTAGGGATTAAAGTTAGTACTCAAATGTTGTAGAAAGTTCCCGGGGCCCTTTTTGGCTAGAGGTTTGTACCTTGCCTGCAGCGGCTTTTCCCCCAAAGAAATGAATCAGACACTTATAATAACTTCATACTGTTTGGCCCATGTCTCATGCACATTACTAGCTAGCTCTGTCATCTTAATTCAACCCATTTCTTGTAACCTACTAATCAACCCTCCACGTGGCCCAGCCCGTGGCTCACCTGTATTTCTTACATGTCTTTTCTTCTCGGGGAGTGGGGAGGGTGGTCGGATGGCAACTGACTAACTCCACCCTCCTTCTACCTGTCTGTCCTCTGATTCTCCACCCACTTCTACGGTGCGGCACATAGGCCAAAACAGTCCTTTATTTACAGCATACAGAGAACATTCCACCACACCCAAATACCTGAATGTAGTCCCAGTTAGTTGGAATAAAGACTTTCAATTGCTTTAGACCTCCTCTGAGTGGTCGTCTCTGTAACAGATGATGCACATTGCACAGTGCTGCAAACAAGGAGAAACAACTACAAAAACCTGAAAGGGGGCCAACTCCTTAAGACTGAGGCTGTGGGAAGGTGAGATGTCATTGTGGTGACTTTAAAATCCTGCTAAGGCAGGCTCAGGCCAAGGAGAGAAAGGGACGGAAGACGTCGGCGGGCTCCCTCTGCCTGAAGCCTGGGGCAGTGCAAGAAGTGACCTCAACAACAAAGCCAGGTTTGTGTTAGAAAGGAGATGTCACAGCCTGCTGCTCCAGGCAGGCAGGACACCTGATAGTCTTATATCTAGGACTTCTGGATGCTTGGGGACTCTGTTTCTTCCATTGAGCATTTCTCCCTATGAAACCAGACCTTTCTTGGAATGTGAGCATGGGTTTAATGCCAGTGGCAATGAGCCATCACAAACGATGCCAGACACAGACTGCAAGAATCATTTGGCTCTCTGGAGCAGGCAGATGTGGCTAGTTTGAGGCTATGAAAAGGTTCCGTGAGACTGAGGACATTGCTTTCCAGCTGTTCTTCCCTCCACTTGGAGAGGGGCCTTCTAGGCCACTCAGGGAGAAGCTGCTCTGTCCTTGGTTCTCTATATAAGGAAGGGGTCCTGGGGTGGCTGCCCAGGACCTACACACACAGGCATGAGTCAGGGAAATGCTCCTCACAAAGTGACTTCACCCAGGCTATACTCACAGTCCTACTTATGAGAAACAATGGTTCATTTTCTTTCTCTGTAAATCCATCTGAGTCTGAAGACCAAACAGAACAAATCCTTAACTACATGGGAGATTTGGTTTGGTTTTGTTCTGGCCAGGCCCATCAACCATGAGGATCAAAATCTGAAGAAACACAATTTGTCCTCCAACATGTTTTTTGGAAGATGCCACAATGTCCAGTGTAGTTGAGAGTCTGACATTGACATTCTTTGGATGGAGTGGATTTATACACAGGATATCTGGCATTGATTTTAGCAATGGCACTGATGTCTGATGCTCTCCTCTCCTGCCACTACCAGCTGCCACCAAGTAAGAGTTCATTTTCTTCAAAGTTTTATCTACTCATATCATAGGCCAATTACACATGTCAACATTTGTAGCTCAACAGAAACACTACAGGAAAGTACCTAGCATATGAAAAGAGCTGCTATAAATCAACAAGATAAAGCAAAACACTCAATAGAGACATAGGAGAAATGCATTAAGATCACAGTAAGGGGGGCTGGAGAGATGGCTCAGCGGTTGAGAGCACCGTCTGCTCTTCCAGAGGACCCGGGTTCGATTCCCAGCACCCACGTGGCAGCTGACGGCTGTCTGTAGTTCCAGTTCCAGGCAGACACCAAGGCAAATAAATAAATAAATAATAAATAAAGTTTAAAAAAAAAAAAAAGATCACAGTAAGGGCTTTGCTCAGTAGCAAAGTGTTTGCTTAAGCTACAGGAAGTCTTAGAAGCACACACACACACACACATCACACACACACAGTGACAACAAAAAAACACAGTGAAATGCCACTATCTGCTTATCAAAATGAGGAAAAATAAAAAGGAGAACCAGCTTCAAGTTAACAATTATTAGTTGTGCATAATTAATAATTATATTTTCATTATTAAACAATTATTTAAATTTACATGGTAAATCAAATTACAAGATCTGATCTAAACACGTAAATAATCAAATCATTTGGCTAATTATTTAATCATTATCTTTGTTACAGAATAACTATTGAGATAACATTACATACTACCAACTTAATTATGGAATGGGCAGTATAGTCATACAATGTGCATTGCTGCCAATATTGTAGGAACTGTGTGTGTCAGTTCTGATACATACCCACCATCATCACAGAAAGAACCAGAATGATGTCAACTCTAAATGCCTGTCATATGAAATGGGGGAGGTTACGTTTATTAGCACAGTAGGTGCAACGGTACCTCAAACTAACAAAGCTTCATCCACAGGAAGTACAAACCCAGTGACCTCATCTGTGGGCTGAGCCATTGGGAGAGGCTGTGGGGCAACCACCGAGGTCTGGATGCTTATTGGGGGTTTAGAGAGAGTCACTGACAAAGACAAAAGCTACACAACCCATAATTTATGTCCTTTTTAGGAATGGATCTGGTTCTGCAATCAGTTCCCCCAAACAGAACAGAATACCGGAAAACTTCAGGGCTGTCTGGACCTGAGTTCCCTACCCACTTACCCTGCCGCTTCCTATTTGTCCTCCGCTCCAACTTGGGGCTTCTCCTAGTATCTTTTCTGCCTAACTCCACATTCCGAGAAGAGAGACAAATTTAGACTCTCTTCCTTGCCCGCTGAGAAGACTCTGTGGCTAGCCCGGATCAGCAGGACCTTAATTCTATCGTGTGCACTGGCCTAGGTTTCAGACTTCCAGAATGCACAGGATACACTCCATCTCTCAGTTCCCCCCTCCCAGCCCCTGCCCTTCTCACATGGAACCCGCGCTGCTTCCTATGTGCAGCTTCCTTCCCCAGCCTCTCAGAAGGATGCTAGTATACAATCCAGCGGCTGAGTAGGAACAACCTCTGGGTCAGCCGGCTGGCTCCTGGAGCTTTCTTACCCACCACACTCGTTCTGGCCCATCCTTTCTTTCACCGATTCTGAGATGTCTGTTATGGTTGCCAGATCCTTAACATTTAAACAGTGGGATGTGAGGTAGTTCAAAGAGGTGCAAGGCTTGCTGTGCATGCACGAGGAGATGGGATCCCTGGTAGTCATGAAATATTTGAGGGGCACGGTGGCTGGCCTGTAATTCCAGCCTCAGAAAGCAGAGACAGTGAGTCCCCCTAGGGAGGCCAGCATTCTAGGTGAGTTTGGTGCGAGACCTCGCCTCATTGAATAAGGTCAAGAGCTGAGGATGGCATTCGGTCACCCACGTGAACATGCACTTGCACCACTCATGACTTCACCTGTGCGCACATACCACACACACATAAAAATAGAAAAGGAAGGAAAAAGCAAATAAATGCCAGCTTCATTTAGTAATAAAATACAGTTTGACCTCAGTATTATGCTCTGACACAACTTATCTTCTCTTGGGAGACTGAGGCATGACACACACACACACACACCCTAAAACCAAACAGAGACAGTTGTCTTCCTTAAATAGTACTTAGAGAAAAAAAACACACTTTGCTCAAAACTTTAAGCTTATTGTTTTTATTTATTTATAAATAAGGTTATCTATCTATTTCTAGAATTTCTCTCTTTTTCTTTCTCCAAGACAGGGTTTCCCTGTGTAGTCCTGGCTGTCCTGGAACTTGCTCTGTAGGTCAGGAAGACCTTAAATAGAATTTATTTATATCTAAAAACCTTTTGTTCTATATTAGGAAATCTTCCCTACATTCAAATGGAATATATTAGGTAAAATTATTGCTAAGATCTAGGGTACAATAAAAAACCCACATGTTCCTCTTATTGATTATACGTAATACTCAATGACAAGTTTCAATTATGCATTCACTTTACACACAGTGTAAAACGTTCAGGATTCTAATTTGGAAATGAGTTTATAGGAGCAACCTTGCAATACAATCACTGGGGCTCTGCCTCCACCCACAGGAGTCCTTGGATTATTGCAGCAGCAAAACAAGCCTGCTGTATAGGACACAAAGCTTTACCACCAAGCACAGAAAAGGAGCAGAAATTCAGGTTCATGGTGCATCCCGTCCATCATCCCTTCTAGAGTAGAGCTTGGTTGTGTCTCGTCAGGTGAAGTCTTGGTGCCAAAGCACATTGAAGAATGCCAGGGCTTTCCTGTTCTCTGCTCAGCTACGTGGGCATGAATCGGGGAAAGGCTTTGTGCTGTCTGTATTTCTGATAAAGTTGAGCATCCCATTTTGAAGCTTGTGTTCACACTGCAGCAGCCGGAGAGTGGGCAAGCCGCACAGATGATTAAGAATGATCCATATGTTTAAAAAGCACCAGCAGATGGCAGGGCTGGTTCAGGCCTGGTAGAAGATTATAAAGCCAATGGAGATGCTTGGATGCATGGGTACCCTCCAGGTCTTGGTAGTCAGGTTTTTTAGTATCGCTAAGTACTTGTATTGGCTTTGATCAAACAGGTTAACACAAGAGAAAGAACATCAAAGACACCAATATTCAAAAAGAAACAAAACAAACAAACAAACAAAAGTGGGGGCCGGCTGGTGTCTAACCCGGAGGCCATGTTCTTTGGCTACTGCATTATTCTTTAAATTAGTTATGTAATTTATTTTAGGAGGTTCAGAGGGATTAAGGTCTTCCCAAAAGATTTCTGTTTTCTAGCCTAGATTTTAGTTTTAGACATCATATTAATACTTATGGTTTAGGACCTATTGAGTTAGGTTCTGAGTTTAATTCTTTTGATTATTTATTTTTGTATTATGTACATTGGTGTTTTGTCTGCACCTATGTCTGTATGAGGGTGTTGGAGCCCTTGGAAAAGGAGTTACAGTTGTGAGCTGCCATGTGGGTGCTGGGAATTGAACCCCGGTCTCCTGGAAGATCAGCAGTGCTCTTAACCACTGAGCCATTTCTCCAGCCCAAGTTAATTTTTAACCAACAAAACATAAAAATTGTAAATCCAGACTACCATGTGATGCTGACTTAGTATTGTGTCTTTTTAAAAATTCCTTTAGCATATTTATTTTACTTTAAATTATAGGTATGTGTCCATGAACCAGATGTCCACAGAGGCTAAAGAAATTGGATTGCCAGGAGCTAGAATTATAGGCAATTTTGAACAGCCTGACAAGGTGAGTTCTGGGAACTTAACTCTGGTCCCTCGGAAGGGCAACACATACAAGAAAACCACCGAGTCACTCTCTTTTCCGTCAGTATTGTGTCTTTTTGTTTGACTTTGTGGTGCGGGGACTGAACTTAGGTAGTTTTTCATACAGAAAGGTATAGATTCAGGTCACTTAGCTGCTGCTATCAGCACTATAATGTTAAAAACATCTAAAAATAACTTTAGACCAACAGGAAAGTAGAAAAAAGGCATGTAGCAGAGGCCTACATTGTCATTATTATCTCTGCTTCTGGCAACACCTTACATGATCAGAATGCAATGATTAACCAGGAAACACGTGTGCACGTCTTGGGCCTTACTCTGGTTTTATAGTGTTCAGGGCTAACAGGCATTGCCAGGTTAAGGTCCTTAAAGGACTGAGAAGCCGTGACAGAAGTGTCAGCTTAGCTAACCAGAACTAAACTCTGGTTGCCTCCCTAGAAGGCTTGAGATAGACACGGAGACAAGACACTTCTCAGGCCTGCTTGGGTAACATCACTGACTCCGCATCTGGTAAAATATACCCTAGGATACAATGAAATATGCATTTTTAATGCTTATTTGTTGAACTGTTTTGGACTTGTACCAACTCTTTGCAAAAAAAGATTTATTTACTGTATATGTGGTATTATTTTCTATCTGCATGCATACTTACATACCAAAAGAAGGCATCAGATCTCATTATACATGGTTGTGTTCTATCTGATCTGGGAGTAACTAGGTGGTTGCTGGGAATTGAACTCAGGACCTGTGGAAGAATAGGCAGTGCTCTTAACTGCTCAGCCACCTCTACAGCCCCCATGGATTTGCACCAACTTTTAAAGAAATGATTCTTGCAAGGTTTAGGGATTTTTTTTTTTCATCTTGCTCATTGTTTTTTATTTTACTCATTCTTATATTTATGGTTGTGAGCCAAGCCTTTAACGGCTGAGCCATCCCTCCAGCCCTATTTTACTCATTCTTATGTGCAGGACTTGGACTTGATAGGTGTGGAGGTCAGGACAGCCTTCTGCAGTGGGTTCTTGGCCACCTTGGTATGTGTTCTGGGGAATCAAACTGAGGTGTGAGGCCTGTGTGGCAAGTACTTTTACTAGCTGAACTATCTCATCAGACCTTGTTTTATGTTTTTAACTTATTTACCAGGGATGAAGAGATGGGTCAGTGGTTGAGAGCACTAAATGCTCTTCCAGAGGACCTGAGTTCAATTCTGAGCACCCACACAGCAGCTCACAACTGTCCATAACCCAGTTCTGTGGGATCCTCTTTTTCTGGCCTCTATGGGTACAGATACACATGCTGACAAACTGCAATCAGGATTGCAGGCAGGTGTGGACTACTTGATGTAGGTGCTAAGAACTGAATCTGGGTCCTTCGCAAGAGCAGCAAGCACTCTTAATCACTGTCTAGTTTTTTCTTTTTTCCTTTTTTTAAAAAAAGATTTATTTATTATATATACAGTATACAGAAGGGGGCACCAGATCTCATTAAAGATGGTTATGAGCCACCATGTGGTTGCTGGGAATTGAACTCAGGTCCTCAGGAAGAATAGTTAGTGCTCTTAACCTCTAAGCCATCCCCCCAACCCTCTGTCTAGCTTTTCCAAGACAGGCTCACTCTGAACTTCCATCTCCCTGGTGTCTGCTTCCTGAGTGTAGAATTTATCTACAGGTGTGTGTGTGCCACCACATCTGGCACCCACTGAGATTTAAACATGCTGCATCTGCTAGCATCAACACTACAGGTTGGTGCCCCAGGAATAAAGAGCTCCAAGGACCCTTAAGAGGAGAGGGGCATGGCCAGGGTGTTGGGACCGCTGAGAAGACAGCGGCACCAGCGTGGCATGGCCAGGAAGGCAGGAGAAAGGGGTCCTGATGCTCTACCTGAAGCTGAGGTCCCAGAGAGCCCCACCACCAGAGCCACCCTGGTAACCCTCCATCTTCTTCTCAAGGTCCTTGCGTTTCTCATCAGGTTTTATCCGGAAGAGGTAGAGTTTGGCAAGTGTGGCTATGTCACTGACCCAATAGGACCAAGGACAGAGTGGGCTTGAAGGAGAGACCAAAGGGACTGGGGGATGCTCGTGAAAGCCGTTAGGACTCACCCACAGCACCTGTGTGCAGGGGTTCAGCATCTTATTCCTAACATCCATCTCACAGCCTACCTGCCTTCCTCCTCACAACACTCTGCCCACTATCCCTGGGCTCTTAGGCCCGCCCACTTCCCCAGCTGATAACCACAGCTCTGTCTACGAATTTCATAATTTTACTTCAGAGTGGAGTTATACAGTTATACAATTATTCTGTAACTGTCTCTTTTCACTCAGGGTGATGACATCAAGATTCTTACATATGCACAGCAGCATATAGTGGGCTGACTTTTCATTAAAAAATTTTGTTTATTTGGGAGGGGTATGAGCCAAGGTTTTGCTGTGTGGCTTTGACTAATGTGGAACTCACTAGGTAGAGCAGGCTGGCTGTGAGTCCCGTTGCGACCTCCTGCACCCACACTGAGTGATATTCACCGTTTCTGTGTTTACTCACTGCTCTGTTGACGGACATCATGATTTTCCAGACATCTGACTACTGTGAACACCGCTGCCGTAGACATTGCTGGAAACCTCTGACACCTGACCTGTCTCCTGAGCACATAGACTCAGAAACTGAGTTGCTGAATTGTCCGGGAGACCCATGCTGAACCCTTCCAGAGGCAGCCAGTATACTTTCCACAACAGAACTTTTCCTACCTACACTCAGAAGATTGATTGGAAGCTGGTGAAAAATACTGGCATAATTTACAACTACATAAAGATATATGGCTATTCAACTGTCATTCATAAATACAAAATTTTATTTGCACTTCATTAGTGTAGAAAGACCACGATGCTTCTCATACCACAACACTCAGGACACGCCAAGTTATTCAAATACATACTTATTTACCTTGACTAACAAAACAGTGCAGCTTAGTAAAAGATATACCAAAGATAGAGTTCACAAACTCCTTATCAGACCCAAAGGGAAAAACAAAAACAAGAAAACTTGACCACAGTCTAGGCTTAATAGGAGTACGTTTCACCATCCCCGGGAGAAGTTCCCCATTACAAATGTACAGGATGGCTAGGCGAATGCATGTGTATTCTTTGATATAATAAAATGTAACTCTTAAAAATCCCTTTAAACAGGATTTGTATAGGACAGCAGTGTGATTTTAAAATCTTTTCTATAGTTTCAAAAATTCATCTCCTTTATTTTAATCCCCTCCCCCCCATGATACTGGGGATTGAAGCCAGGGCCTCATGTGTTGGGCAAATGCTCACACACTGAGAGCAATCTCCACCTAACAGTCTTTTCTCTATTGAATCTTTGTCATTGTTCAAAGTATGTCATGGCCATTGGGAAACCCCCAGATTCTGCAGCCACAGGACCCAGTCCGAGCCAGTAGTCTATCTAGGAAAACCCTCTCACTATATAACCCAATAGATAACTCTGTAGTGGCTGTGGAGGAAACTTTGCTTTGGGGCAGAGACACTCCAAATCTCAAGATGCTACAGCTGGGAAAGCCTCGTAAATAAAGAAAATGCAGCTGTCATATCTTCTTTTTCCAATAATCTTCAGTTTTGTAGATTTTTCTTTGAAACAGAAAGCGAAGCACCAGGTCCTCTCTTCTCGTTGGGGTATCTGCCTCGTAGTGTAACTACCAAGGACATTTACAGTACTCAAGAGATACTACACCGTTCTTCTCTCCCATTCTTCATATTAGAAGTACTACGCCTCCCAGTGTACGGACACTACACACTGGGTAATGAGGAAATATAATTTGAAGGGGAGTATGTAACTTATAACCCAACCTTACCCAGGATTGCATATTTGCATATTTACAAGTTAGTGTATAGCTGACTTGGGTTACAAAGTGCGAAAGAAAATTGTCACATGATTGTAGTGCAGAACAGAATGTTTCCCCCTTCCAGGAATTGTCTGCACTGTCTCCAAAGCAGCAGTTCAACAGCATCGGACATGTGGTCTAGGTGGAGGCAGCTCTGGTGGGATCTCAGGCTCTGGTTGTAGAGAGAGGATGCTATTGGATAACTCGTTTCTCAAAATATCGAGAGGCATCTAAGAGACAAGGAAGGAGAGACACAAAGACCTTAGACTTGCAAGCAAGAGGAAATGTTCTCCACTGTACAGCCTTTTTTAAACCTGTATTTGCGTTTACCTTTGTGTAAGTCTGCACCACATTTGTGTTACCTGATGAAGGCAGAAGGGGGTTGCTGGATCCCCTGGAACTAGAGTTACAGATGGTTGTGAAATGCTGGGTGGGTGCTGTGTATCAAACCTGGGTCCTCTGGAAGAGCAGCCAATGTTCTTAACCACTGAGCCATCTCTCTAGGCCCTGAAGTATTGTTTAATGCCTTTGGAAGAGACTGGGAAGCAGCTTGGTGATAAGTATTTGCCCAGCACGTATGAGAAGACCCTAGGCTTGATTCCCAGCAATGTGATAAAAACCACACATTCTTTGCCCAGAATCTACTATAATGAAAACTTAACATATTAATCAACAGAAGACTGGTCCATGGTCTAAAGCAGTGACCTTGCCAGGTACATAAACAAACATCATTAGATGCTTCTGAATTATATGACATCTGTAAGTTGGTCCTTGTGGGGCCTCAGTAACATTATCAGTTAGTGCTTGACAGCCCTCGAAGGTTCTATATTGACAGATTCAACAAAACTTTGAGGAAAAATATCTTGGAAAAAAAATAACTGTGTCTGTAACATGTACAGCTGTCCTTAAATAACACACACTACAGCTGTTTACACAGCATCGAGTCATCTAGCAACGGTGTTTTTGGGGTTCCTAGAATCACCCCTCTGATGAACACCAACTAGTGGCTGAAAGATGACCATGGAAGGAGAGTGCTGCTGCTCAATCCTCTGTGAAGGCTCCTGTCTGGAGAGAGGGGACTGAGGAAGAGCAGTAGCAGGGGCCCTTCTCTGAGGCTGCGCACTGCAAGGGAGGGGCACCATAGTAAACTTAATTCTTTGGGAAAAGAGGAAAATGAAAAGGAAATGCCATATAAACATGGCACTTTACCTGTAGTGCTGGAGACTGAGCCCAGGGCCTTGTGACTCCTAAGCAAATGTATCACAATGCTCCACTCAGCCCCACTCTCTATATATGCTGCTAGGCAGGAATACAAGGCTTCAAGTATGCTAGGCAAATGCTCTACCAGTGAGCCACGCCCCAGCTTCTCATGGTGCTTAGACCTTGTATAAGCCACTCTAGAACATTCCATCTCAAAGAAAGCAAACAGACTATCAACCCTAAGGACTCCAAAACTCGACGAATGTGTAACAGCTGCCATGGCAGCTAGCTGAGCAAGCACATTTATTTATTTTTACCTTTTTCAGAATGTCATCAACGAGTTTCAGAAATATCTCATCCACATTGAAATTGTCCTTGGCGCTGGCTTCACAGAACCGCATCCCAGTTATCTGCTGTGCAAACTGAGAAGACATGTGCCCGTTTTAACCATGCGGTGTAACCCAGCCCCCTGTGGGTGTGTCAGGCTGGGCCTCTGACAGGACCACAGACTCTGTGCTTTACCACTAAGGGTAGGGGGCTCAGGGTCTGTAAAGTCCAGTTTATGTTCAAATATCAGGCTCATGTAAACAGCAAATTCCTGTAAGTAAATAGCAATACATATAACAAAATTTCTAGAGACCTTTAAATCCAATTATGCGTGTAAGAGTCTAAATGTACAGTGTATCTGACATTTAAAATAGCAATGCTTCTCCATGACTGGATCCTTAGCAAAAGTCAAGGCAGAAGAGAAAAAAAAAAAAATAGTGAAAGCAAATCTTACAACCTAAAAACATTTTTTTCTGTATAAAATGTCAGCTTACATAATAATACAGTATATACTAATATGCTTTTGCCCTCTGCTTCAAATAAATCCAAAGAAGAAAACAGGAAGTGAACAATTTGAAGACTGTGTCTGGGCGATTAGTGCCCAGCACGCACTGTACTTTAACAGCATGTGAGGGAGCTGTGAGTAGACACATTGTGCAGAACTCCTGAGCAGCACCCCACCCCACATTCACGCACCTTCTCTCCTTGCTGCCTGGAGATTTCTCTGTCTGCTTCACAATCCAGCTTATTTCCAACCAAGAGAAGCTCAGCATCTTCTGAAGCATACTGTGGGATTTTCAAAGATGTCACACACTGACAGACAATTGAGAACTCGCACAACTTATCACCAGTTACAATGTTCATTCTCTCTCACTGTCTCTAGCATCCCTGGGGGGTGAACAGGGCTCTCACTGTTTTGGAAAGTACTTTCTGAGAGGTATCAACAAGTATCACGGTCCTGGCCTCGGTCCCAGCCATTCTCAAGATTCTGCTAAGGAACTCATTAAAAACAACAGGCAAAGCTATGTTCTCAAAAATGGCCATCAACTGTAAAAGGTCAAATTTCAACAACCTGAGTAAAGAATGAATCGAGGTATGTAAAACAAAGGCCAGTTTTTCTGCTCTAAGAACATGAACAATACAAGAAGACCCTCAGGGTACAGTATCTGGTGATAAAATGGAGTCAGGCCAAGACTTTAAACTTACTTTTATGCTACAGTAAAGTTATCATTAATTCTACAATCCAGAATAATTTTAAGCTATTATCTGCAAGGTTTATATAGGTATGCTAGTATCTCTTGAATAAGTCATCCTATTTGTTGTACTTATAAAAAGTCATTTGAAGTGGGCTGCATTGAAGGAACATGGGGAGCATACCAAAGCACTCTTGAGGACAGGAGAAGGGGTGAAAGGCATCCCTGTGTGGTGTCAGCAAGAGCACCAACTGACTGGCTGGCATGATGGGACAGCCTGGCCCAAGATGAGTGAGTATTCAAAAATGATAGCTCTTAATGGCCTTGGTTGTGTATATCTTTGATCCCAGAACTTGGGGGGGGGGCAGAAACATGCAGATCTCTATAAATTCAAGGCCCAGTGAGGGATGGTTACATAGTGAGGCCCTATCTCAAAAAAGATAGCTCCTACACAAAGAACTGTAGACAGAACACAGAATATGCTGGGGGCATCAGACCGTGATGATTCACCTGAACACTTACTAAGCCCTCACTCACTCACCACATCTAGTGTACAACATGAGGACTGTCCTCAGGAGCAACTCCAAGGTTTCAAACAGAGGGACTCCTCTGTGGCACACAAACATCTGTGGGCATTTATAAAGGGTTTGGACCTACAACTGTAACCACAGATCTTATGATCTCCCAGGTTCTGAAAATCATTTTCAGAAATGTAAGCCCCCAAAGATTAGGACCAATAGTGAGAGGTAGACCAGTTGGTGAAATGCTTGCCACATAAGTATGAGTGTGAAGTCTATAAACCATGGTGTGGTTTGAAAAAGATGTTCCCCATAGGCTCTGTCATTTGAATACTTGGTCCCTAGTTGGCGGCATTGTTTGGGAAAGCTTAGGAGATGTGGCCTTCTTGGAATATGTATGTCACATGAGTGGGCTTTGAGAGTTGAACTAACACCATCTCAAGTTCTATCTCTCTCTACTTTGTCCTTGGTGTTGAAGCAATAAGATCTCAGCTTGCTGCTACTGTATCTGCCTGGTACCACATCATACGTAAAAGCTGGCTGCAGATCAGAGTTTGTAATCTCTGTGCAGGAGAAGCAGAAAGAGGATACCCAGCTCACTAGTCTTCCTAGTAGGTGAGCTCAAGAATTAGAAAACCTTGTCTAAGAAAAAAAAGGAAGGAAGGAAGGAAGGGAGAGAGGGGAGAGGTAGGGGGGGGGGAGAGAGAGAGAGAGAGAGAGAGAGAGAGAGAGAGAGAGGAAGGAGAAAGGAATATAGATCCATAGCACTATCAGGCTTGGCCCAGAACCTGACTCTGGTGGTAACTTCCAGTGACCAGCTAGCTCAGCCTCACTTAATACCAAGCAGTTCTGTGGACTTTTGATTTCTCTGATTCTGAGTTCCACCCCATTGCCTGATTCCAGTTGGCTTCACAAATCACAACTTCTGGAAGTCGCACAGTTGAGCCATATCCTATGAGGCTCTCACTAACTCTGCTGTAGACGTTTCAACCCCTACAGTCTGCATGTGTGTGAGCTATATGACATGTGCATGGAGGTCAGATGACACCCTGCAGGAGTCTGATGAATTCAGGTCATCCGGGGCTTGGCAGCATGGTCACCCACTGGGCCCACCCACCAGCCCCAGGGTGATGGTTACTGGTTATGTCTTTAGAGACCTGGCTTTTTCTTTCTTTAAACAAAATAAAACAAAATCCCTTGACTCTTGAGTTGGACTTCTGACTTATGACCTTGTGATGTCATGAGGACTCAAATTCTTCTCCTCAGATGAAGATGCCTCAAAACCTAACACCGTCACTACTGCACATGAAGAGCCACAAGGCAGATCACTAATCCTTCCAATTATCTTCCCACATCCTCAACCACCTGCTTTTTTACCTTGTACCTATCCCTAAACCTATCCATGGGAGGTGTATCTGAGCCCAGTGTCCTCTCTGTCCACAACACTCTGTCTTGTGGCATGAGGGTAATGGTGTTCCCAGTGATCAAAGTCAAGTCCAAAGCAAGTGGACGGTGGAGGCCTGTGACTGCTTCACTCTGTTCTGTTGTTATTGAGTTTCTCTATGTAGCCCTGGCTGGACCGGAAGTTGTCATGTAGGCCAGGCTTGTCTCAAATTCAGAGATCCGCCCACCTCTGCCTCCTGAGTGCTGGAATTAAAGGTGTGCACCACCATGCCCAGGCTGCCTATTCCTTACACAGTTCACTAACATACTGTGAGGAGACACACAGGGAAAACTTGCTCAATAAACCAGAAGTGAACCTTTCCTAGTAGCTGTGACATGTAGAGTATAGTAGGGTTTGAATGGAATTTTACACAAAACCTGTTTTGTGTGTGTGCTTGTAACATAAAGGAATTAAACATCTCATTATTGCAGAATCTCTCAAATTGCAGTCAGTTACGTATACATGGTCACATTCCAATTCCAACAGCTGTTTTCTGAAGGTATATGGCTACACATTTCCTAGCGGAAAATATGGTTCATGTTAATTATGAAGATATAGAATTTTCTGTAATGACTCAATTTTAAGCAGAGAGAAATCTTCTCTTGTTCAAAATGAGGAACTGAAGGATAACTACAATCCTGAGATAATTAGAACCCTGGTACACCCATGGGCCCCATAAAGTACACAAGAGTGTCCACATGATCCTTCCTGCTTAGGATAACATTGAGGGGGCTGGAGAGATGGCTCAGCAGTTAAGAGCATTGACTGTTCTTTCAGAGGACCTGAGTTCGATTCCTAGCATCCACATGGCAGCTAACAACCATCTGTAGTTCCAAGATCTGACACCCTTATGCAGTTATAAGTGCAGGCAAAACACCAATTCACATAAAAAAAAAATAATAATAATGAGGAAGCAGCCAGATAGAGCAGAAGGAGGAAGTAAGGGTTCTGACCAGATTGAAGGCTTCCTCATTAGTTACAAGCCAATTTTGGACAACTGATTCTATCACTGCCTCATCTCTATCAAGGTTATATATGGATAAGATGACTTTTGGTCCACTGAGGATGCTGTATCCCCCTTTCTTTTTATGAGTAATGACATGATCCCACAATCCGTGAGTTTACAACAGGAGAATGTGATACATACCTTATCAATCATCTTCATCCATTTTGGCAAATCATCAAATGTCTCTTTCTTGGTGATGTCATAAACTAGTATGATCCCCTTGGCACTTCTGTAATAGGCTGAGGTGATGCTGTTAAATCTCTCCTGTCCTGCTGTGTCCCTAGGAAACAGCAGTAAAAAAATCAGTTTCCAAACCAATGAAGTAGCCAATTCCACATGCTGGTTGAATCCTCACTGTCTACTCCCCACCCAGTGATCCGAGGATAATCTCCCCAGCCTCACAGGTGAAGAGGAAAAGTTCAGGCTGTCTTATACTGTTAGGATACAGATTAACAACTAAATGGCATAAATGGAGACAGACTACCCACTGAGATCAACAGCTATCCAGGCTACCACCCTTCATCAGAAAGCCACAACAGGAATTTCAGGACATCAAAAATGGGGTCACTTGCTTCTTTAAAATAAAAAAGAAGACACAGTACTTACAGGACCACCCGCAGTTCCCACTACAGACTACTCTCTGACCCGCTTTTGGGCCTGACTGAATTTCTCAACTAAAATATTTCTTAGAATGACTGTTCTGCATCTCCTAAATACTCAGGTTGAATTATTTCCTACTCCTCACAGCCACTATGTTCTCAACGGTCCACAACCACATATGCCTGAGCAGCGGTCGGGGAAAGGGAAGTACTGATCCCCTCTAACAGGCTCTCAGCCAGTTATCTGCTGTACATCATCAGTATGGAGCTACTTTATCTAAACATGTTACAGATTAGTTATTTTATTTGTATTTTGCTGCATGGACGTATATACCTGGTACCTGTGGAGGTCAGAAGGCATCAGGTCCCCTGAAACTGGACTCAGGGATGGTTGTCAGCCCCGATGTAGGAGCTGGGAACCCAAGCTGGGTCCTTTACAAGAGTAACAAGTGATTTTATCCACAGAGCCATCTCTCCAGCCTCCCCAAAGATATCCAACCTCCCTAAAGATAACTAACTACTGATAAAAATGTCATGCTGAGAAGATACAGAAAATCTCAATACTTTCTCTCCAGCTCATCTCCAGGAAGTTAAGTTTTCATTGCAATGATGAGGAGTTCATTTCAAGCCAGTGGTGGTAGTGACCTACACCTTTAATCTCAGGATGTGGGAGGCCAAGGCAGGCAAATCTCTGTGAGTCTGAGGCCAGCCTGGTCTACAGAGTGAGTTCCAGGACGGCCAGAGTGGTTATACAGAGAAATTCTGTCTTAAAAAAGAAACTATTAAAAAACCCAAAAACCAAAGCTCGTTTCTAAAAAATTGTTAGTTTTTTTTTTTCCTCTCTCGGGTAAATGATCGCTTACTAGAGTACCATGGGATCTTATTCTTATTTCTTGCTGTGATTTTGGTAAAACCTGAAAAACTCCTGCAATTCTATTTTTCTGGCTTGGTATTTTAACAAGTAAAAAGATTTATTTTTAATTATGTGCATGTATGTGTACACTGTCTGCCAGTGCCTCAGAGGCCAGAGGCTTCAGACCCCGGGGAAGTGGAATTACAGGTAGCTGTGAGCCGTGACCCTGGTGAAAGGAACCAAACTCTTGGTCCTCTGAAAGAGCATTTCAGCCAGGCATGGGACGCACACCTTTACCCCAGCACTGGGAGGCAGAGGCAGGTGGATCTCTGTGAATTCAAGGCCAGTATCTTTTCCAGGAGAGCCGGGGTATACAGAGAAACCCTATCTCTAAAACCAACCAACCACCAACCAACCAACCCACCCACACATCCCCTCAGACAAGATTACAGTGAAGATTGGGTAAGGGGTGAAGAGAAGCAGCCCACCAGCCCTTCCTTCCTTTCTTTCCTTTTTAGAAATAAATCTTTATTTACTTATTATGTATACAGTGTTGTGTCTGCATGTGTGCTTGGATGCCAGAAGAGGGCACCAGCTCTCACTGCACATGGTTGTGAGCCTCCGCGTGGGTGCAGGAAGAACAGCCAGTGCTCTCACCTCTGAGCCACCTCCCCAGTCCTATACCAGAACTTCAATACTATGTTCATCTCATCGCAGGAGACACATTTCAAGGCTTGGATCCATTTTAGCACAGTAACTCAGAGAGGTGGCTCAGCAGTTAAGAAATACATATTGCTTGTACAGCCGACCCAAGTTTGGTTCTCAATACTCATTTCAGACGGCTCTCAACTGCCTGCCTACAACCACAGCTCTGGGGAATCAGACACCTTCTCCTGGACTCCACAAGTACCTGCACTCATGTAACATAATGACACAAACACATATATACACATAAATTCAAGAAACTACACGCTACTGGACACATTTTATTTTAGTGACATTAATTTTTTTTTTTTTAAAGATTTAGTTATAGGGGCTGGAGAGATGGCTCAGCAGTTAAGAGCACTGACTGTTCTTCCAGAGGACCTGAGTTCAATTCCCAGCATCCACATGGCAGCTCTAACAACTGTCTGTAATTCCAAGATCTGACATCCTTACACAGTTATACATGCAGGCAGAACACCAATTCACATAAAATAAAAAAAAAATATTAAAAAAAGATTTATTTATTTTATGTGTATGAGTGCTCTACCTGCATGTACACCTTTATGGCAGAAGAGAGGGAGTCAGATCCCACTGTAGATGGTTGTGAGCCACCATGTGGTTGCTGGAAATTGAACTTAGAACCTCTGGCAGAGTAGCCTGTGGTCTTAACCACTGAGCCATATCTCTAGGCCGACATTAAGTTTTTATGTACATTCATGTAGAAATACTTAAGCACAGAGAAAAAAGTGGTCCTTTAAACACTTGAGGAATTAAAAATGTGGCAATGACAATATGTAATATGCAAATGTTACCAATGGTGGAAGCCTTTGGGATTTTAAATGTGCAGGACTCCAGTATAGTATTTTCACTAGACTGACCACAAACAGAAATAATCAAGAAGAAATGCATTGGTTTTAATGCTCCTCTGTGGCAACCAGCTAGCTCCAGTGAGGGAGAGCAGAGTTCTGTCCTACAGCCCAATATGATCCACCTGGCTCCTGCAATCCCAACTACACTACTGTCCTGAAGGCCCAGATGTTGACAGAATGACACAGATGAAACAAGCAAAACACACACAACAGCAGTGTCATGAACACACAGACAACACACAAAGCACACACAACAGCAGCCTCATGGACACACAGACAACAGCAGAGGCATGGAGCCTGTCTTGGACTTTGATGCAAGACAAATAATAGAGGCTGAACATCTTCAGTCTAAAATCTCAAATGTTCCAGGATCTTTTTGAGTGACAGCATGATGCTGATGTCACACATGAAAAATTTTACAATTGACTTTAAAAAAATGCAGTCACACTAGGGATATTGTATACGATTATCTTCAAGTACATGCAAAATAAGTGAGTTTCACGTTTAGTCTTGAGATCCATACCAACTTATTTCATTGTATCTATGCAAATACACTAAAATCCGAAACACTTCTAGTCTTAAGCATTTTGAATAAAAGTACTCAATCTGTACTTTTATTAAAGAAATTATTGAAGAGAACCATAACCCAGTACTTTCTTTACTAGTAAAATGAGAACACTTATTATTTCTTTCATTGAGCTATCCTCAGCTCATTTCTCATCTTTAAATGAAATACTTCAGAAGAAAGAGTCTTCTGAGTATGGTGTGGTTAATCAGGTAGCTGGCGCATTGTGGAAATAAGACTCCTCTGAAAATCCATTTGGGAAAAGGCTGTGATGACCTGTTGATCACACTAAGCAACTCCTGGGCACTAGTGAGTCCCAGGGCCTGTCTGTAAATGTCTGCAGAGAGAAATAGCTAAGGGGAAGGATCACACTGAATGAAGGAACACCATCGCTTGGGCTGCGCTCTCAGACTTAGCACCGACTTCCATTTCTGTCTCCTGAGCTGCTGAGAAGTGATCAGGCAGCCCTGGCTGCTGTCACACACCCTTCCCACTGTGAGGGACTATACCCCTTAAACCATGAAAGGGGACAAGCCACCTTTCCCTGAAGTTGCTCTCTTATGTAATTTTTCACAAGGAGCAAGTAACACACACACGTTTTGCTTCTTAACTGACCGCTGGAAATTTCCACACAGAAAGTGTGCAATTAATCAGCTTTTTTGTCAATCTAGCACACACCTCCACTCTACCCTGGTGACATTCCCTAGTGCTATGCCGACAGCTGCAGAAATGTACAGAAAGGGTACGAGGGCAGAGGGCAGTTTCTGGAGAATGCTTTACCATCTAATAGAAAAGCATTCTAGAGCCCCACGTGGATACACACTACCTACTCTCATGGACCAGGCTTCCATAGGGGAAGCCAGAGTTGAATCCACTGCTGGGGAAGCCAGACACAACCAGCGAGAGGCACTTGGACATTCAGACATAGCTAAAGATTAAAAAAAATAATGTGGGGCTGGAGAGGTGGCTCAGAGGTTAAGAGCAGTGACTGTTCTTCCAGAGGTCCTGAGTTCAATTCCCAGCAACCACATGGTGGCTCACAACCATCTACGATGACATCTGGTATCCTCTTCTGTATACTGTATACATAGTAAATAAATAAATATTTTTAAAAAATAATAATGTATATGTGAGGGTGCCCTTGGAAGCCAGAAGCATCACATATATACAGTTAGAATTATAGGCAGTTGTGAGTGAGCCACGCAGCATGGGTGCTGGGAACCAAATTCATGTCTTCTGCAAGAGTAATAGCTGTTCTTAACCACTGAGCCATCTCGACAGCCCCAGGACAAATTCTGTCTATCACTCACTCAAACCAGTTGTACAACAATCTAGTATCAGCTGGCTACATTGCCCTTCTCAGAGAAAAGAACATAGCCACAGATGTGAGGTGCAGAGGTGTGCCTGTCCTAAACCCTTCGGAAACTATCCTAAGGTGCTTATAGATAGAAACAGTGGCTTGTGTCAAAGATTGAAACTGGGGCAGGAGAGATGGCTCAGAGGGTAAGAGCACCAACTGATCTTCCAGAGGTCCTGAGTTCAGTTCCCAGCAACCACATGGGAACTGAACTATCACAACTATCTATCTTGAGATCTGGTGCCCTCTTCTGGTACACAGGCATAGTTGAGGCATAATGTTGTATACATAATAAATAAAATGTTAAAAAAAAAAAAAAAAAGATTGAAACGATATGTATTTGGGTGTTTGCCCTGCACATATGTATGTGTGTATACTAAAGTATGTGCCTGGTGTCCAGCAAGGTCAGACAAGGTTGCCAGATCCCCTGGGACTGGATTCATAGACAACTGAGAGACACCCCAAGGGGGTGCTGGGAACCAAAGCCAGGTCTTTTGAAAGGGCAGCCACGGCTTTAAGTGCTAAGCATTCTCTCTCTTTAGCAATGACCCAAACAAAGATTGTTACCTTTTTGTGGACTGGTGCAAGAAAAAACTATTTTTTGTTATCAAATATTTAGGCAAAACCGTTAAAAAACAAGCAAAACCATAAATCCCCCAAAGCCCTTTTGTGGTTACCCAGTTGCAGATGACCAAACGGGGTGGTGATTACCTCAGGACACCTGTACAGCAAGGCTGGCTTGGTGGCAGCTGTGCCCCAGACAAGGACATGGATGAAGGATGGAGACATGCCACTAACACTGAAGCGTTAGATGACCGGTGAGACCACAGATGCAGCAGCGATTAACGCGGATGAAAGCAAACACACAGAGACGGTGGACAGACAGTCAGAGCTGAGGGCGACCTGCCAAGACGAGTTAGTAGGCTGAGTGTTATGAAAACCACAACGCAGCATCCTCTGAACAGCTCATGGGGCTACCACTCCAGCACCACGGGCCAGATCCTGCTCTCTCCTACAGAGGTAGCCAGCAACATGATGGATTCTAGCTGTCACCATGGGTTGTTAATAGGAAAGGGAGAGATTTAAGCACCAAGTACAGTTAGAATACAGCTAGTCTACACTCTTGTTCCAATGCTGAGCTGAGAAAGGGTCTATTCTCCGCAGATGGGGTTTCTGGGTCCCCTTCTGGTATGCAGAAGATGCCCTGGTCACGCAGCACCCATAGGCCAGCAGGAAAGGGCACGCCTGCCATGCTATAGCAGCACAGAGCCTCTGAGCTGTTGTGTAAGTGATGTGTTTTTCCCTCTGGTATTATTGGACTCTTCTGAATACCACGCAGTAACCAGTGCAGGGGATGGAAGCCAGGGCCTTATACATGCCAAAGAAAGAGTTCTACCACTGAGCTACACACCAGTCCAAATCATGCAATCAAGCAATCACTTTAATGATAGCAGCCTGGAGACATGTCAGTGACCGGAGGCAGAGTGACTTAAACAGTAACACAACACCCCACATGCAGATGAAGAGTGAAGAAGCCAATCCCAGGAAGTGCTGTTCACCTGATTTTAAAATGAGAGAAGGAAAGGAGGTGAGGTAAGATGGCTCAGGGTCCACTTTAAATGCACAAGGTGGAACCTGTGCAGCAGGCTTAACTTACCAGATCTGTAGTCTAATTTTCTTCCCTCTCAGTTCTACAGTCTTGATTTTAAAGTCAACACCTGTAGATAAAGCAAACAAACAGAAAGCAAAAATAAGAAGGAAACAATGTATCCCAAGAATCCTACCTACGAGTGGGAAACAGTGTATCACAAGAATCCTACCTACAAGCGAAGTGGGACTCAAAAGACGAAAAGGACCAGTATTGCAAAAGTGCAGAGGCGCTACTCTGGGCACGCTCAGTTCCACACTCAACCAGGAGCCCACCCCTGGTGCATCCCAGCACCTGCTGCTACATGTCATTTATGACTCCTGGAGCCATTTAAATACCACAGCAACATTAGCAGAGGATGTCAATTCAGAGATGATTCTTAGATGGAAACTTTGAAATTTAATCCTGATTTCAAGCAGCCTTTGTTTCATTTGGAAGTTGTTAATATATCAAAAGTTTTAGCCCTCACCAAGTGTTGATAAATATGTATATGATTCAGTATATTACTTAAAGAGAAACAAACTGTTAGAGACAGGCTGGGCAGTCAAGCAAGCCCCCCCCCCTCTCTCTCTCACACACACACACACACAAAATCAGACCAGTAAGATTCAATTAAATTTTAAAAATACAAATTTCATTTGTGTATTTCATTGATATCTTTTATAGTTAAGGACAAAACTATCTCAAGCCAAGACTTTTTAAGCACAGTACTGACAATTAGAGAATCAAGAAGATGCTGGCTGAGCTCAACATTAGAGATGTTTCTCTTCTGGATCTACCTCTAGCTGCCTGCCAGGACCCCAGATGATGATCCCAGGCAGGTAACCACAGCCAGCACAGTGACACTGCCTGTCCTCTGCTCATCATCCATTTTGGGACCTGAGACGTAGTGGTCAGATGAGGATCTGAGGTGAACAGACAACATGTGACTGGGTTTAAAATTAGCAACACACTAGCCACGTTTGTAAGACTGAGCTGGTAGGCGGCCCCTAGAGGGATGGACAGCAGAGAAGTTCTGTGAATATAAAACATCACAATGGAGACAAGTCCACTGCATTTCAATTCCTATTTTTTTTATTCTTGTTCATTTGTTTTTTGTTTGAATCAGGGTCTCTCTACGTAGCCCTGGCTCGCTTGGAACTCACAGAGACCCCCTGCCTCTGCCCCCAAGTGCTGAGATTATAGGCGGGCACTCACCACACCTGGCACATTTCAATTCTCAATCCTTCCCGTCAGACTGGCAAGGCTGCCTAGCACTTCAGCGTTCCTTCTCCAGCTGATGGCTTCCCAAAGTCAAGCGGCTCTCAGGCATAGCCGTGAACCCAGGAGCAGTTCTGTGCAGGCGAATGGCCTTGAGAGAGGCTGCCAGAGGACTCATCCCAAGGTGACAGCACCTTAAAGGGACACCTCCGAGGCACAATCACACCTTTGACTGACTGTAACATGGCACAGCTTGGTGACAATCAAGTCTTTGCAATATTAACCTAAATGCAGGACTTCTTCGCCACATGAATCTTCTATGTGAATTACAGGTCAAACTCATGTTGCCATGACTACTCTTCTTTTTCTCAGTTTAAGAAGTTACCGGTTACTTTACTGTTTATTTATTGTGGCGTGCAAGAGTGGAGTCAGGACAATGTGCAGGAGTTGGTTTTCTGTACCTGGACACCGGGGGACAGGTCATCAGGCTCCAGGGGGTGGTGGGGGCTTTGCACAAAACCATTCTGTCAATCTGCTCGATTTCACTTTTTTTTTCCCTACCTCAAATGAACTTGTTTTCAGAATCTGAGTTAATGGGGGGTGTAACTTTGGTAAATTTGTTATTTTACTCAAGGGACTTGGCCATTGGCATCGCTCCTGACTGAGCTCTGCTTCCGATCACCTCAAACAGCAAGCTTGGGGGGGGGGGGGGCTGTGCTCAGAGGGCGCAGTTCTCACTGCTAAGTCTTGTGCCCGCACATGTCATGTGCTCGCCACTTTCTCAACAAGTTTGAAAACCTACCAGTGTTAGCAGTCTTTTTCGAACCATAACATTTAATGGATGGAAATAAAAGGAACAGGCATTAATAATCAACATCAGGAAATAGGATGCTTTTTAAAATGAAGCTGGACAAAGAATCTGCTCAGACAGTGAGGAGACCTGAGCATTAGTGAGCACAGTAACCACAACAGCCATCAGTAATTGGAGCAGAAACATCCTAAACCCAAGTCTGTAAGTCAGGCTGGAGAGGCGGTTAAGAGCGCCTCCGGCTCTCACAGAGGAGGACCTGGGTTCAGTTCCAGCACACACATGAGCCTGTAACTCCAGTTCCAGGAGATCCAATGCCCACTTCTGACCTCAGCAGGTACTATGTGCACATGATGCATACACATGCCTCTAGGCAAAAACATTCATATACCTAAAATAAATATATCTAAAAAATTGAAGTCCATAGATAATAATAGCTCATTAAAACTGTCTCTTCTCTTAAATAATATTATTAAAATAAAATAATCTGCATTATATTTAACAGCTCCAAGTAGCTTGTAATGATTGGAAACTAAATTTATGGCTCGGACACATATTTTTGCATACCATTGCGCATGCCTAAACACCGCCTCACAAGTATAAAATGAGTCCGTGCTGTGTATCCGCAGTGTCTACATGCCACAGGGTGCTTGATAAAAGGCAGCCATCAGATGTTTCACCAGTGTGGACCACAGCTTTTGGGGCAGTCAGCAGAGACAGGAGTGGAAAACTACCTACCCATACACAGGAAGAAGTGTATCACCTTCACGTCTATCCACAGCTCTGCTGAAAACCCAGTTTCTCAGAGGCTTCTAGACTAACAGGCAAGCAGCCTTCACTACCCTGTGGATTAATGGGGACAGTCCCTGCCTCCAAAGCTGGGTCACACTGACCTACATTAACACACCATGCACTTGGCAACAGAGCACCTTCCTCTGCCACCCACTCTTAGAGAACCTTCTTGTCTGCCCAGAAACCTTTTAAATCCTAGATTTCCCATGGAACCTTCCCTGATCACATCTACTCTGTTCCCACCCCAGTTCCTGGTTCACACTCTTTCTTTGCTGGCCTCATCCACAGGATGTGCAGCTTCCAAAGACCTAGCATCTTTGGCTTACTGCCTAGCACACAGCAGCAACTTGATGACTCTGATGGTGACTGACAGCTGGCCTCTCTTTGCCATTAAATGTTGCAGAAAAATTAGGGATATTCAGAACTGATCAGTAGTCTTTCTTTCTTTCTCTTTGCTTTTTTGTTATTTTTAAAGACAAGAGGCAGAGGAGGCAGCTGTGGAATGGAAGTGGTAGATATACACATGAGCGTGTGCATGCATAGACATACTTTACTTGGTCTACAATGCTGCAAAGGACAGGCAGTCTTACTAGGCTGTCAACATCCCAGAGGTTATCATGGTAATAGATTACTTATCCCATCACTTCCATGGAGTAATAGTAATCCCTAAGCAGGTTATTCTGGTGCCTTACGTTTAGGCTTTCAATTGTATAGAAGTCTTCCGAAAACATTTTAGTGATATTTCCAGAAAGGACTCAGCATCATATACGGTTGGGTTCCCTACTACCAATGAATGCTGTCTCTGAGCTACTGTGGCTCAGGCTCAACCTTCATTTGTTTTAGTAGCAATGATAGTTACATCTGTCAGGTCAAAGCATCCTGTGCCCCCAGAAGCCCAGTCAGGTGAGCACTGCCATGCCATCTTGTAGGGGATGTCAGATTAGAGACAGCAGGGGTAACTGCTAGAACACATGCTAACACTACAGCAGAATCACGATTCAAGTTCGAACTTGTGTAACAACTGTTGTATATAATAAAGCTCAGATGGGTGAGGGAAAAAGGCAAATGGCTCATCATCACCATAATCAAGCCACAGGGGTGAGTCTGGCCTCGCTTCCTTCATCTTTTAGCTGAAGGAATTGCAGCCTTGGAAGGCTAGAGGGAAAACATTTCCAAAACATTGTTTCTTTTTATTGGGCCCTAAGAAGTTACAAAATTGAAAACAGCAGAAAGACTCCTCTTCTTCATGGTCCTTTCCAGCCTAAAGAAAAAAACAAAACAAAAAAAACAAGGTGGTCCAAGAACTGGATACCAGCTGCCCCCTGCTTCCCCTCCCATATGATCGCCTTGCTTCTCTGCCATCTCAAGATCCCAGCTTGCCCCAGACCGCACTGGACTTTACTGACCACAGACAGGCTGTAGAGTCCCAGGCTCTCACACAGGTCTCCTGTAAAATGGCTGTAACACGACAGTTCTGCCACAGTTACTGCCTTTGCTTTGGAGCAAGGCTTTTCTTCCCAGCATATACCTAAGACAATGGCAGCCACTTTTGGATATTGACAGTGACAGACTAATTTAAGAAATATTTTGAAGTCATAGGGGCAAGTCCAACACTAGGTGAGAGGCACCAAATATTATTATTATTATTACTATTATTATTAAAGGAATTGTGTCTCTTGCATCACCTGTGAGAAGAGTACAGGGTGAACTGCACACCATGAGGGACACGGAGATTCTACCTGCTGCTCCAGACCTGCCCTTCTATATAAAACCCAGATTTTAGTTTTATTCTTATGTGCATTGGTGTTTTGCCTGCATGTATGTCTGTGTGAGGATGTCGGATCCCCTGGAACTGGGATTACAGACAGTTGTGAGCTGTCATGTGGGTGCTGAGAATTGAACCCAGGTTCTGCTGGAAGAGCAGCCAGTGGTCTAACTGCACCTGAGCTCTTTTTCCACCTGCCGAAAGTAATTTATGGGTAAAACCTCATGGATTTGGCTGGCTTTTCTTCCCTAAGCTGTGTTGTGAGGACTCAGTAAAACTAAAAACAATATTCTAATTATGAAATCGTGTGATCATTTCAGAGAAAGACACCATTCTAGAGCAAAGCTGGAGGTGGGAGAGGCTGGACAGATGGCTCAGTGGTGTGACACCACTGGCTGCTCTCCTAGGGGGCCCAGGTTTGGTTCCCAGAATCCACGTGGAAATGTAGAGACACATGCAACTCCACTTCCAGGGGCCTGACGCCCTTTCCTAGCCTCTGAGGGCACTGTACACGTGCAGTACAGAGACACACATGTAGGCAGAACATCCATACACATAAAGTAAGAATAAATCTTAAAAGAGGGGTGTAATTCCACCATGAATCATTATAGAAGCTCCCCAGGCTATGGACAGCCTTGACAAAAGCAGACTAGCCTGTGACTCTGCTCCCAACACACAGAAGCATAAGACACAGGCATCCATACACCTGACGGGAACACACAGGCACAGCAACAGAGCATAAGGCAGGGAAAGTCTGGGAGTGCCGAGTGCTCACACCTGGACACAGCTCTATTTTCATGGAAGTATCCAGGAAGAATCTCAGAAAATAGTGCTTATCTCTTCGCAAGGACCCAGAACTAACTGGTGTCTGCTATATTCCAGGTACTCTAAGAGTATGTGTCCTCTTACTGAAGTGTATCCCTTTAGCAAACTTTATTATGCACAAGTAGATCCCAAACCAGCGGGCCTCTCCAACTCCTTGTCCCCCACACAGTTCTTAGTCCACAAGGAAGGCAACATTTAGGGAGGGAAGGAGGCAGTCAGATACTCATTGCAGGGACTGAAGTGGTCCTCCCTCACCAGGGCTATGGCTGACACTTGGTATTTCTTCCCTACTGTATACATTGTGCACATCTTTAAAGGATACAGAGTTTTCTGGTAGTTTCTGCATTTACAGCACTGATACGGAAAACACAATGATGAGTTACCTTTCTGGGCCAGATACCTAGGACACGCTATCCCCATTTATTCCTACACTGAGCACTAGGAAGAAAGGAGAGGGTACCTACCTCCAGGCCTCTTTTAATGGATGAGGAACCCTAGGGAAGTGGTCTGCCTAAAGACACACTCACAGAAGAGCTTGAACTGAGGTCCAGCTTGCTGCCTGCCAAACTCCCGAACCTGGGCAGCCCAGGAAAAAGCCGTGGTGGACAAAGAACAAGGGCTTTGTAAAAATTAAAAGAACAACAACAAAAGATTATTGGCTTGGAATTTTATTTTCGTTGATCAACAGGGAGTACTAACATCTTATCATACAAAAAAAAAAAAAATGCATAAGGAAGGGGGGAAATGGGAGAAATAAAGCCAAACTCTTTACTGACAGGGAACCATGACATCACAAGGCTTGGCCAGCCAAGTTCCAAGGCCTCCACATTAAGAAGGGCTGGGAACAGGAAGGCTCCCCATCCGCCTGCCAGAGAAGACTGGACAGAGCTTTATTTACTTGGTAAGCCAAGGAGGTGGAGTCAGACCGAAGAGGGAGGCACACAACACACATGGTGTCCTGTTAGGTCTGTATTGGTGCTTCCTGGCTTTACAGACTTTAATAACAACACAACCACACTCAATTAGGGTACCCATTTGGACTGTAGTTTTGTTTTCCAAATACTTTTCTAACATCAAAGCTGTGCAACAGAAAGAAAATGGTAAGTAATCAGTTTCTTCTCTCTGATTAAACACTTCTTTTTTTACATTGGACTGCGACTCTGTGACTCACACCCCCTCTAAAGGGACAAACCAGGTGTGCAGGTGTCAACTTTGTGCCCTATTTAAATGGCTCCTAGCAGGGTCTGAAGTAGATGTATAGAACCTTTCAAAGACACATGCGAAAAGACGAATGTACAAAGCCACGTTTTCTTTCCAAGTTCAGACCAATCTTAGTTGGAACAATGTATCTGATGTCTCCGCTACAGAGCAAGTCTGTATCATCCTCAAAGGCGGTTTTTCTCTTCTCTTAGTTCAGGGTCTCTAACCAAGCTGGCAAGTCCACAGGCTGGAAAGGAGGACATCTCTATTCCCACCCGTACCATGCATAAGGAAACTTTCCCTCTTCAGAGTGAGAAGCAGAAACAAAAGGCAAAGTGGTACTGCCAGGTCTAACTAGGTTTTTCTTTTCCCTATACAGTTGACTCCAAAGAAATCTACTGCCCTACTCTGAAAGGTGGACACTGTGCAAGCTGTGGGCTTACACTAACTAAATATGCCCAACACAGGGTGCTGACTGACCCTGGGCCTGTGACCAGACCTCAGCTCCTCTCCCACTGCTTCCCCCGAGTTGTCTCACATCACTCTGGCAATGGGTGGGAGATGGGGAATGCTGTGCTGCTGCTCAATGTTTAGGAAGGGAATTCTGGACATTCTTTCCTAATTCCCTTCTTTTTATTTTATGTGTGTGAGTGTTTTGCCTGCATGCATATCTGTGAACCACATACGTGCTTGGTGCTTGAGGTCAGGAGGCATCTAGTTCCTCTGGAACTACAGACACACATGGTTGTGAGCTGCCATGTGGGTGCTAGGTACTGAACCCAGGTTCCCCGAAGAGCAGCCAGAGCTCTTCATTGCTGAAACCATCTGTCCAGCATCCTTCCCATAATTCTCTCTTAAGTGAAACATTCAGCATATGTATTGTGGTTTAGAAGACTGAAGTTAAGTACAGAGTGTAATAAAAATATCAGACTTTTAACCCAGAAAAACAAGTATGTCTTGACTATTCCCATCCAAACTTCAGCCCTAAAAGTTCCAGACTACAGAGCAAAGTGGCCAATTTCCTCCATACCCATTCTGAAACTTCTAGGTAAAGACATCTATGACCACATTTATAAGCAAGACAGTCGACCAGTAAAGACATCTGTGGCTACACTTAGAGACAAACCTGATGGTCATTTCTGCATGGGTTTCACTCCTTTGTTTTAGGAGCCCTCAATTCTGATGTTAGTTCAAGTACTCCAGCAGCTGTAGCCTAAGCTAAAGCCTGCCCCATCTTTGCATTAGCTAGACTGTGGCCAATGGGTCAGCATCACCCCTCTAGGGACTTGGCTGTCCTCTGAGACCAGACGTTTTCAAATGCAGGGCTGGAAGGTGTAAGCATTGCTGCAGAAGACAGATAGATGTCCCTAAGGGAAATTTAAAATGCCTTAAATCTGCTATCTGATCGCTAAGTTTTTCTATCTTCATATTCTCTCTCTCTCTCTCTCTCCATCCTTCCCTCCCTCCCTCTAGGTACTGATGATGATGAGTTTTTAGAAATAGCTTTAATCAGAAAAATAAAAAAAATCCAATGATCCAATGATGGTGTCTACCATTTTAAAGGGAAATTTTACTGCTCGGGAATAACAGAATTCTGGTTTACAGTTTTATATCCATCTACTTCTGTGTTTCAAAAAAGTTTCAAAACATTTTCATCTATGTAGTGGGATGACAGAGACTGAAGTCTAAACACAACATTTGTGTCTCACATATCTTATAAATGTAGCAGGAAGCTCATTTAATGTAGTATTCTAGAAGAAGGTGTCTGATCTCCTGGAGCTGGAGTTACAGGCAGTTCACAACTACTTGATGTGGGTGCTGGGGAACCAAACTCTGGTCCTCTGCAAAAGCAACAACACTCTTAACCATTGAACCATCTCTCCAGCCCCTGAACCCCCACATATTTTAATGAATTTTCTTGAATGTACTTTAAAAGTTTATTGATGCTAAATTTATAGGATGTAGCATAAAGCAAGACAGGTCATAACCTCAGCTCTGCTTCTGTTTTCTATCCAGAAAGTAACCACACGAACACACAGGTACCTAGGGATCCACAGCAGTCCACATAAAGTATGTTTACACTACAGTATCCATAGAAGAAAATGGTTCAGGTATGTCAGAGGCATTGTCTAGGCGAAGGAGAAACTGGGGAAATGGGCACAGTCAGCTCAGATGGGCACCAATGTCTCCAGCCAACTTGCTCCCTTTTTCCTTTCACAGTGTCCCTGTACTTTGAAAAGAACTGGTCTTATTATTCTAATTGTAACAGATTAATTCAATTCCACACATACAAATCTATTTGAAAAACCATTCTACCGGAATAATTTCCATTAAATAATTTAAATATTTGTAACTTTTCATACCCTTGTGAACTGTTTCAATCCTAGTTTGCTCTGATCATCATCACAATAAAAACCCCAGCATTTCACTGATTCAAACTTTACATTTTTTGACCACCTCAAATTCCTAAGGATTTCCTCTATTTCCTGTTAAACAAAGTCAGCAGGTGTCTGATGCGCCACCAAAGGTGTCACTTCAGAAGTCACTCTTCCAGTCTCTGAGTTACAGGTGTCACGCCCCACTTCTGCAGCTCATCTCTGTGTACACATGCTCAGGGACTGTGGTCTCTTCTAGAAGCAGCCAATGTCTACAAGCCCCATCCAGGAAGACACTTGTCCTCCGTGTGGGCTTCTACTAGGATGAGTACAAACTGGAAACGGGCTGCAGAAGGATCCCACGAGTTTCTGCTCAAACAGGAACTACAAGGCCACACCACACTCACTCAGAGTCTTATTCAAACAGCATTTTCTACAGGAACCAAGGAATGAACTTAGCTTCAGTCCATGGGAAGGAATCCTCTAAGATGCTCTCAGCCCCGTCAGGAGGGGCTTCGAGCTAAGTACTCCCTCGGTCATCTTAGCTCCCTGTGAACTTGGCACCAATGTGCACACTGGACCACCCCATGCTTTGCCCTTTTCCCCACAGACAGCATGACACCCAACAGACACAGAGGTGCTCAACAAATGACCTGCTCACAGAGGGAACATGACTCAGTGGCAGGAGCTTTCTGAGGAGTCTGCTGGCATTTATTGTCTTCAGACTTTGATTAAGCCAGGGTTACCATCTTCCTCTGAACTACCCACTGTAAGGACCTGGATTCATTCTGGGGGCAGGGCCCAAGTCTGTGAGTGAACTTCAGCAGCAGCCAATGGATTCAAAGGTTGTATTCGCACCGGAAAACTCCAATAGCTGTTGCACCTTACCCCTTTGCCCAATCCTGGAACATCAGGTGTGTTGCATATTAATTACGTAGGTTTTTCTTTAAAAACCCCTGCCTGTTGGGGCAATGCTCTCTTACCCTCTTCTACTGTGCAGAGCTAGGTGATTGACCCCAGGTTCTCATTCTCTGTAGGTAGCAATAACCCCTCTCCTCATAACAACATGTCCAGCCTCCCTGGTGGAAATTCTTACACATGGGCATAACACCCACAACAAAAACATTTATTGAAATAAACTACTGTAGGCTGCATACAGAGTAAATAAAAACATTGAAGAAAAAAAAATTCAACTACCCTCAGTGTGGGAAAACACACTTACACATGCAAATATAATTATGTGTAAGGGGGCAGGTTTCCCTGCTCACTCCCAGACAGTCTGTTGTAATACCATGCTGTCCCAGGCTGGTTTCACTCTGCCAGTGCTGGGAAAGCTAGAAAAGCAGGCCCTCCCATCTCAGAACTACATGTCAGCCAAGATCTCCATGAAATCTTCTCCAAGTGTGGGTGTCCCGCTCTAGAGGACAGCCTTACCCACCCCCTTGCTCACATCATACCTTCATAGTGTTTGAATCTGCGCTGATTTTTCCTTCTGAATTAAACACAACCAACCATAACTTTTTCTTTTACATTGTAAGTGTGGAGCCATAAAAGACTGGTAATCCCCATTCAACCCTACTGCACTTATGTCAGAATACTAACAAAATAACACAAGTCTCATTTCCTGGCTAATAACTCCCTATATACTATCATGATCCAAGACTGGATATTTGTAACAGGTAAAATTATGTTACTGGATTTTAATATCACATCCCCAAGATGAACGTTTAAAAAAAGGGTAGAGGGACCATAAATATTTTTTTTAAAAGGGGGAGAATAAAAAAACCATTAAGGGGCATACTCAAAAAGGAAATTAAAGCACTAAAAAACCACCATAGTTTTGTTACCTGACAACTTACCAATTATGATCTCATGATCTCTCTAAGAGTCCCTAAAATTCTCTACAGAATTTTCATCTCAAAATAGGAATCATCAATGGTTGTAAGTATAAAGATGTGTATACATATTTAACATTTCAAATCTGCAAGCTGAAATTTTGCTTGTTTGAGACAAGATCGCTCAACATAGACTGTCCTGGAACTGTGTAGACCAGGCTGGCCTCGACCTGACAGAAATCTGCCTGTCTCTTTAGACTGCTGGGATTCTAGGCGTTCGCTAAACATTTCTTGTTTCTACTGCCTATTTATTCTATAGAGTCACCTCAAATCCCAGCAACCTATTCTATATGGTCACCCCAAATCCGGGAACCCTTTCTATGGGCACAACTGATTCCCATACCCCCGACAAACCTCAATGTCAAGTCCTGTCAGTCCAACGTCATTAAAAACATTCCCTATAATTTCAACTCCAGATCCCGTGGAAGGTAAGCAGGAGCGTTACCTACCGATTTCACCGACCTCGGGTGGAGGAATGCTTCTCACCTTGTCTGTCACCCGGTTATTTGAGGTCAAGGATAAACACAGCCGAAAACCCTCTGCCCTACATTTGTACACAAAACAAGCAACTGGAGTGCAGCTTTAGCGCGAACATTTTCAACTTCTTTCCAGTAAACCATGAAAATGGATGAGAAATGAGAAAGCAAGCCCTGGTTCTTGCCTGGAAAGCTAAGAGGTTCGATCCCGCTTTAGGATGGTGAGCTCGGGACGCTGCACCGGTGGGTGGCCCTCAGGCTTTACTTTTCCATCTCACAAAGCCATTTTCCTGGACTAGCTGGTTTAACGGACCGGGAGTTCCCGTGGATGCATCACCCCGATCTCATGATCCGAGAAGCCTCGGGGAGGGAGTGTCTGGGCTCTGGGGTCCGACACCCGCGGAAAGACCACGGTAAACTCATCTTGGCCTTGGGAGGTGATCAGAGCTTTCACCGGGACCGGGCCCCGACCTCCCCGCTGGCTCACCCACCCCAAGCCCCGCGTACCCACGGTAGATTTGCAGGCCTCGCAGAACGTGTCGTCGGTGAAGCGCTCCATCAGGCTGGTTTTGCCCACGCCGCGGGAGCCGATGATGATGACCTGAAGCTTGAAGTCCGCCGGCCTCGGGGGTTGCTTCCTCCGGCGGGCCTGACCGCCAGACAGTGCCGGGGAGACCGCGCCCAGGCTGCCGCCTGCGGGCCGCCGGTGCAGCGCGGCGCTCGGATCCATGCACGCATACGGCTCGCGCTCGGGCCGCCGTCCGCGCGCCCCGGGCCCCCGCGCACCCTCTACCCGCTCCGCGCCGCCGCCGCCACCGCCGCCGGGAGAGGAGGAAGGGAAGCAGCTCCTCCGCAGCAGCGGCAGCAGCATCCCGTACCGGGAGGGGCAGGAAGCGCAGGCGCGGGGCGACACGGCGTCGGAGCGCGACCCCTGCCGGTCGGAGGACCGACACGCACGCTCCGTTCCGCTGCCTGGAGACGCTCAACGGTGTCCCCTCCGCCCTCCCTCCTCGGAGCGTTTCCACTCGTGGGTTACTTTCACAGTGATCAGTTCCTAAGAACCACGCACTTTTGTTAGCCGCTCGCCCCAGTGAACATGTCGCAAAGTGCATGGCCTGTGATCACTGTCTCGAACTCAAGTTGTTCTGGGGAGGGGTCTCCCGCCTGGCCCACGCAGGATTCGGGTATGAACGCCACTTTGGTTGGATCCCCGGCACCCTGGAGTGGCTGTGGCTCTGTGTGCAATTGTCCTGTGCCGGGGTCCCCAAGAAATCGGCTGTTTTAACTGGGTTGCTGACTCTCAGATACTTGAGTTACAGTTGGTCAAATCCGGTAAATGGCATGCATTTAGGGGGAAACAAGCAGGTAAAAAACTCAGAGGTCAAGAGAGCGAAACTCGAAGGTTTAGGAATTGACATGGGTGGATTGCTTTGTCATTTTTATTTGAAAGTATTTGAAATCACAGGAGCTTGCCAGAGACTTATTTAGCAAATTTCTCTGCGTGAACTTGAGCACCTCAGAACATAGGGTTCTGAACATGATAGGAGCTGGCACGCTCGACCCGCAGAGAATGATCACATTACTCACCAAACTTCAGCCATATTTAGAACTAGGTCTACTAATACATAGTGCATGCGTCTGTTTCCCTATGAATGCAAAGTTGAAGAAGTCACATTATTTTGTAAAAGCAATCACAACTGGATTTTAGAAATTCTTTTATAGACCATCTTTTTTTTTTTTTGGAGGTGCCAGGGATGGCACCTAGAGGCTCACATTTAAAGGTGAGTATCTCTTCCTCAAGAGTGAGAAGACTCTTTCCATCTATCATTGTTACAGAAACTTCATGACAAACAAACAACAAAACAATAAGCCACACTGCCCGTGGCAAATTCCAAAGCATGAGAGAAACAGAAGGGATTAAACTGAATAATAGGCAGGTGACACGTGGGGCTGGAGACTCCAACACCCAAAACATTGTCTCTTCCCCACAAAGCAGGTCTACAATTTATTAGAATAGTGAATGGCTTAAATGGAGGAGATTTGGAAAGAACTCGATGGAGCTCAGATTCCATGCATGTTTGTTGATTTAAGGCAGTTATCAAAGACACCCAGGGTGCTCCAGCACTTCCATCTTGGCATACACCAGAAAGTCAGTATCACACGGATGAGTGAGTGAATGAGTGAATGAATGAAATCATCACAGATAACCATATAAATACAGGTGTTTGGTTCTCTGTGCTTTCTTTTGAGCCCAGACCATGTAATAATAGGTGTGCTCTTATATCCTGCTTTACAAGCAATCTGCTATCCCAAAACACCATGGTCAACATTACCTCAATACACATACTGAAGACCCAAACAGAACCTGGCTTTGTCGAGTGTCAAAAAGGTAGAAGTTGACGAGGAAATGAGAAGGAGGCCTAGAGATCTGTGGACTGCACAGCCTTGGAAAACCAAGGGTTGTGTTTTCACAAAGTGGGGAATGCTGTGGTCTCATGCGCGACCCTGCCTGCAAGGAAGGCACGAGACCCAGGCTTCTTCCTTCTATGGTTTATTCGGGCATTTTACAGAAGTTTCTCTTTTCCTACTAATATTACCCCCACTACTGCTACTGCTGCAGCTACTACTACTACCACTCACACACACACTCTCTCTCACTCACTCACTCACTCACTCTCTCACTCACTCA
>PVIH01004808.1:0-133895 GCA_004025045.1 Sigmodon hispidus
TCTGGGATGGTGATGCCTCCTGAGGTTCTTTTGTTGAGCAAAATTGTTTTGGCAATCCTGGCTTTCCTATTATTCCAAATGAAGTTGAGTATTGTTCTTTCAAGGTCCCTAAAATATTGTGTTGGGATTTTGATGGGCAGTGCATTGAATCTGTAGATTGCTTTTGGTAGAATTGCCATTTTTACTATGTTGATCCTACCTATCCAGGAACATGGGAGGTCTGTCTATTTCCTGATATCCTCTTCAATTTCTTTTTTCAGTGATTCAAAATTTTTATAAAAAAGATCTGTTACTTCTTTGGTTATAGTTACTCCAAGGTATTCAATGCTATTTGTAGCTATTATAAAGGTTGATATTTCCCTTATTTCTTTTTCAACCCTTTTATCTTTAGTGTATAGGAGGGCTACTGATTTCTTTCAGTTAATCTTGTATCCTGCTACATTGCTGAAGGTGTTTATCAGCTGTAGAAGTTCTAATGGCTCAAGGAAGGATTGGCACTATTAAGACATGTGGCTTTGTTGGAGGAAGTGTGTCACTGTGGGGGTGGGCTATGTTGATAAATTGTGTAGTTAATGAAGTAAGTCTGGAATATCAGAGGACAGAATCTCCCACAGTCAAGCCATGAATATCAGATAGTGGTGACCCACACCTTTAATTCTGTCACTAGGGATTACCAAGTGGTGATCCACTCCTTCAATGCCATGAGATCTTTTTGGAGATTTCTGTGAGTTCAAAGCCTAAGAGCCAAACAGTGGTAGCTCATACCTTTAATCCTAACTCTATGATTATGATACAGAGTTGAACCAGAGAGTAAAATAGCCAGGTGGAGAAAGATATATAAGGCTGGAGAAAACAGAAATTGAGCACTCTGTAGAAGTGGCCAGACAGGCTGAGGACCCACTTAGCCTGTTCAACCTAAGAAGTTGGCTGAGTGAGAATTTGGCTGTGCTTTGTTTCCTTTCTCTGATATTCCAGACTGATTTAATTAAATATACAATATATCACCACAGTGGGCTTTGGGATCTCCTATGCTCAAACTATACCCAGTGGTACAGTTTGCTTCCTGTTGCTTGTCATTCAAGATGTAGAACTCTCAGCTCCTTCTCCAGCACTATATCTGCCTACATGTCATCATGTCCCACTATAATGATAATGGACTAAACCTCTGAAACTATATGGTACCCAAACTAAATCTTTTTCTTTATAAGGAAAAAAAGTAGAAAGAGAAGAAAAGCAGTTAAACATTAATAGGAGTTCAAGACATTGCCAATATAATATGTTAGCCTGCTTTGAACTCTGATTCAAACAAATCAATTCCAAAAAAAAAATAAATACAGACAACTGGAGAAATTTTAACAGTGATTAGATGTTTAAAAATACTAAGATCTTGACAGTTTTTGAGACATGATTCAATTTATTTTTTAAAGGCCCCTTACTTTCTAGAGATCTATTGTGAATTGCTGATGAAATTTAACTGTAACCCAGAGGCACTAAGAAATAGCCATGCC
Organism: Sigmodon hispidus; assembly: GCA_004025045.1. Classification (NCBI taxonomy): domain Eukaryota; kingdom Metazoa; phylum Chordata; class Mammalia; order Rodentia; family Cricetidae; genus Sigmodon; species Sigmodon hispidus. The sequence continues at coordinate 1,509 of PVIH01004808.1, forward strand.
CTGCAGGGAAGGTTAGCTGAACGTGGGGCAGGGTGTGCTAGCAGTCACTGAGCAAGAAAGAAACAGGGGTTACCTATAGTACTTTCAAGTTGATGTTTGTCTTAAAATTGTCATAACTTAAAAACACAAGAAAATAAACTATTTAAAAACATGTTGGGAATGATTCTGATTGGAACATTTGCTCAAAGGACAAAATTGGCTCTGAGTTTTGAAGATTTACCTGCTTTATCTGAAATCTTTTCAAAAGCTGTTTTTGTTTACTTAAGCATAGTATACTTAGTATAACACTCAAGAAATTTGACTTAACCTGATTTTTAACATTTCTGGCATTGTGATGAACATGTATCATTTCCGAGTTAATGATGGTCATCTAAGATGGCAACGAATCTGAGCTGATGCAATCACTGACCTTGAAACAGGCGCTCTAGATAAAGCCTCAGAGGTGAGTTCATGGCCTCTCAATCTCGAAAAGTGACTCTCTGTTGAGAAGCCTGTGAGTGAATTCATTATCACATCTCTTGTTTACAAAACTGTATTCCACACCTTTATTTCATATCTACTTGGCAAAATGTGGGCCTTTTCCTTGTAAATGTCACAAGAATGAGATATTTCATAATTTTAAATTATTTTGCAGCTACAAAGAACCTTTTCATTGCTCTACAAAGTAAGAAATGATCTTGATATCTCCATCCTTGAATGTCTTTCTTTTTAATCACTTTGAGAATTTCCTACACAAATATAATGCATTGTGGTCATATCCACCCCTTCTTCTCACCCATCCAACTCATCCTTGTGTTTCTTAGTCCATTTCAACACTACAGTCCTGAGTATTCATTGTGTAAAGCTGCTTAACAGTGACTGTCACTAGACATTCTCCTTTCACTTACAGAAAAAAGAGAGAGAAAGAGAAAAAAGAAATTCATTTCTTTTAAACTATGATTCAGGACATTTATTAAAAGGTGGGAAGAATAAAGCCTTGGCTTTGAAGTCACTATTCCATTGAAAGAATTTACATTGATCTTGGCCACGTACTATGCTGTGTGCTAGAGACACACTAATGAGAAGAAACTGATGCTCTCTGAAGTGCAATTAACTTGGGGAAGAGGACACACATTACCAACTCATCAGAGGTGTGAATGTGCAACTGGAAACTGTACTAAGTGCAGGCGAGAAATACTACAAGACGCTTTAACAACTCCTTTGGGGCTGTCTGACCTAATCCACAGGTCATAGGGATGTCTCTTAGTTTCTCTAAGGTGACTGAGTTCTGAAGAGCAATGTCAAGTTAATTAGGAAAGAAAGGGGTAAAAAGAACTTTCCAGTCAAAAAGAAGAACAAAGGCTCCAGAATGGAAGGCAGCATGACCATTTCAGGAAAGGAAAATGGCTCCTGGAGGGAATGCATAAGCAGGTAAGAATCAGATACTAGCCATGGAAGCCACCTAAAGGTGTGTGTCCTTGACTATGATGACAATGGGAAGCCATTGAACTCTAAACTCCAACTAGGAATCCCAGTTCTATACCTTTCAGCCGATGACTTTTGGCATGACATTTAATCCTTCCTTACTCTTTCTTTCCACTTTTATATCATCATTTAAAAAAAATCTGCTTTATAGAAGATTCTTTTGATAAAGTGAACCCAAATATATTACCTATTATTATCACATATCACTTTTGATCTAAGTGTTTCTCTTCATGTTTCTCAATGTAAGAGTCTAGACTGTTCCTAAATCAGTTCAAAAATGAAATTACTGGCTATGTGAAGGTCTACAAAATGGGCAGCCCAGAGAGCCACTGGATGGCCAGTCTCAATCTTAGCATGTCTAAAACTGATCACAGTTCTGCTTGCTCTTTTGTCCCCCTCACCGTGTTTACAGGCCTAGTGAATGGAATAATGAACCCTTCAATCACAACAACTGGCAACTTGGCAGACAGCCTGAACCTCTCCCTCTTCCTCGCTGAACATTTAATTAGTTTTGAATCCTTTACATGGTTCCTGAGAGGCATCTGACAAATCCCTGCCCATTTCCTGCTGCTTCAAGCTAGTGCAATCCCCCATGCTCTTTTGACAGGATGTAGCAATCATCTTCATAAGATATCTCTCCAGCTCACAGACTCCTACTCCACAATATAGGATTGAGTGTACATTAACACATAGCTATCCTATGCTATTCCTCAACTCCTACAGCCTCTTCCCTCATCCCTCCTAGAGAATAAATTTCAAATGACTGCAGAGGTCACATGAGGCCCTCTTACTCTTTAATCTAGCTCTTCAATCCTGTCATCTCCTTCCCGTAGATGAACAGTGGTGGAAGTTCTTGCAAAGGGCACTGCACATCTCCCAAGGTCTTATGTTTGCTTTTGCAGTTGCCTTTGCCCTGTTTGCACTGTCTTGGCCTTCCAGTCCTCAGAAGCAAAGTAACCTTCACTTCTCCTTGGACACCAGCCCAAACATTAGTTAGAGTGAAGACTGTCTCTGCCTCTGTACACGCAGCACTCTGAATGCTGTCTCAACAGTCCTTGAGAGAGTCTCTCCATCTCGTTTCCTGTTTCTGAAGAGTACTTACTCAGTAGTAGGACCTGATACCAGTTAGGTGAGTGAATGGAAAAAGAATTAAACTACGGGATAATGTCTTCTACTTTCTAAGCATGAAGAGTGTTAGAGATCCTTAGCAAAATTAGACATTTTAACATAACTAAACTTCACTTGCTGGAAATTTTCTGTAGGGAGATGCTGCCTAAGTGACAGTGTAATGGTTTCCAATTATGTTAGGAACTATTATAAGAATGCTTTACACTGTAAACTTGACATTTCATCATGTGTTATCCTGATGAGTGTCTAGCAAATATTACAGCCGTGTCCAGAACACTAGTCAAAATAAATATCAACACAAAGCCTTCTATCATAGTAAGCAAGCACCTTTGGAAAAAAAAATGGCTTAAATGCCTGAAAACAATCTCATCCTCAAAGAGTGATTTTATTCACTGAGGCTGAAAAAGTGGTAACAGAAGGCACATGGCTACACTGAGCAACTAAACCAAAATGAGACTGAGTCACTTAAATAAATCATCTTGAAATCATGTATCCTAGAAGTGTGAGTACAGGAAAAATTCACACTTCTAACTCAATCGTGGTATATTCTGCAAATTCTCCAAATTCGTTTTTCTTTTGTTTTAGACTTAAATTTCCTCTTTTTTACTAAGCATATAAAATATTGTATGTATTTATGGGGTATTCATATTCTAATTTATGAATTTGATAAATATGGATAAAATCGGGGACATAATTTTTCACCTGTTAATGATGATCTCCAATACTGTCACATATTATCTAAACATCAAGGAACTATGTAGAAAATAGTACAGTTATTACTTCACAGATATGCCTTTGACATTTGCTATATCCTGTCTTGTAAAGTGCTTAGAAAAATACTAGCTCTCAACAAATAATTAACAATATCAAATGTGCTCTATTGAGAGCATGGTCCAATTTCTTCTGAATCTAATTATGGGGCTAGAAGTGTGAAGTTGTCTTGTAAATTAGAACTATATGTGTATCCACATTTTCTACATTGTGTTATAAAACATATACCTATGGTTTCCACAAACAAAGTCACTGCCAAAAACAAAGCTTTTTAAATTCTTCAACTTTTTATATAAGTCATAGAACATGGCAGTAGCATAGATTCTCTTCAAGAATGATAGATATCTAAAACTACCTTTCTGAACATTCCTCTGTGTGTCTAATCTGTTAACAAGGATAGAATGTCAGCAAGGTCTAGATCTCAGGTCTCCTTCTGCCTCCACAAAGAGCACTCAGACAAAGAATCCAGGCTTTAAGACGCTCCATCTGCTCATCTTGAAAATGCTTAGACTGAAGCAAAAGCTTTACTTCTTTAAAAACTGACTTTTTATTTACTTAAAAGTAAAATGAATTCTTGCTGGTTTGTAGGTCAAAGCTACATGTTCCCATGAGACCTCCGCCCCTGCCCTGCATGCTTCCCAGCTTCCCTGGTAGGGAGTGGATGACAGAAGAAAAGAGAAAAGACAAATAAAACTATTTGTCAACATCTTGAAAGAAAAGACAATGTTAATAATGTTAATAATGGCCAGAAAAGTTTAAGAAATTACTCACACACATAATTTAAGCACACACTCCATTAATCAGAAGAAATAATCAATAGCACAATATCAGTAAGAATCAATAAGTCTTCCCTCTCTACTTAAAATGACTTGCATTCCCTGGACCAGAAAGACTCACTTTTAAGTCTCTGATGTTCTGTTATAATTAGTGGAGACATCACCCTCATTATATGGTCATGAAGGAGAGGGAGAATGTTTCATTCTCCACTGTACTATGAGCTGGCTGCAGTCAATTCCACTATTCTGGTATCCTAGATTGGGGTTTATTCCTTGAGTGACTTTGGTAGGATGGGTAGACTGTGTTCCTGTCTCCAGTGGGAATAGACGGAATCCACATCTATTCCACAAAAGCCTTCATGAGGTACACAGGAACTCAAGCCTGTGACAACTAAAGCATAATGTGTTTTTAAAATAATAGTTTTGTCTTAATTAATTTTTTTCATGATAAAATTTTATTTTTAAGAGAGCTCAAAGAATTGGAAGGCTTTTCACCACCAATTAGGAAGAGAAAAAAAAAAAGAAACTTGAATGCCATTCATAGCATAAAGTTAAGAGTATCAGCTTTAAAGGTATTTTAATATGACAAAATAACTAATTTTTGGAGACAAACTCCCACTTAGCAAGAGTGTAGCTTTTTAAGGAGTATGTGATATGATTAAAAACTCACTACAGATACTGATGTCCAAAGAACACATGGGGAATTCCTTCAGTGCCTCCTTCTGCTTCATCTAACCATGGTCCATCCCTAAATCATGAACAAGATTTTATGTTCATCTTTTAGTCTTTCTAGGTCTTTTTTCATGTTCAATCATAGAAGCTCTACTCTTGGTATCTTTTAAAATGTTAAGCAAACAACAAAAACACGCATGTGATAAGGAAAATAGGAGTTAAACATTACAGAAAAGGTAGCATGCTTTTAGAAAACTACAAACAAACACCATTTGTGAAATACAAAGTGTTTTCCATTTTCACACACTTTCAAAAGAAATCATGCTTATTCCTCTTTATAATAACAGGCACATATCACCTAAGAATAATGCCCCTATCAGAAAGCTACGAAAGTTGTTTTTAAAGCAGAAGAAAGCTTTCATTTCTTTAAATAATGTGTTCTTTGAAAAGGAAGAGTGTGATGCTTCAGATAAAGATAATCTCCATCCTTTCAGCATTTTGCACAGTAAGGATCATCATCTCCAGAGAACTCTCAGCAGCCAAGAGCCAGTATCAATCACTCCCTGTGTGCTGTGCTGCTCCCTACACAGCTGCACAACACGCATGAAACACGAGGCAAGCAGCATCTATCCCTTGTCCCTGTGCAGCCACAGCAGGATCATGCTTCTTCATAACATGGAAGACACTCAACACATGGCAAGCCAGAGTGACAGCTCCCCAGGAAAGAAGAGAAGGCAGAGCACTGGGGTCTCAGGAGCTGTGGATTGTTTCCTCTTAAATATGTCGACACTTCATACTTACCAATACGTTCTATATATTGTGCTCTTCTGCACAAAAAAAAAAAAAAGAAAAAGAACTCACAGTAGAGAGAAGGGGATTAAGTACCAGTACAATACATAAAATGAGCTTGACAATTTAAAATGTGAAGTTTAGAAGGTTCTTCTTTGGAGTCCTATGGGTAACAAGGGGAGGTGTGTCAACCTGCAAATGAGAGAGGAGAACAATCCTCTCTCCATAGTCAGGATGTGAAGTCTGATTTAGGAAATGGAATGTAAATTCCACATTTGTTTGTTCTACTTATAGTACCAATGATAACTAGAAGTGAGCACTTGTTCCTGCTGCTGAAGAAGAGAATGAATGCCTCAGACCAATTATATGGCAGAGAAACTTCATTAACATGTCAAGGGCTAGAGATGTAACTCGGTGGCAGAGTGCTTGCCTGGTATGTCCAAGGCCTTCATTTCAATTCTAGCACACAGGAGAGTAGAGAGAGAGAAGCTGAGCCTGACGTTTAGCAGCATGCTCAGGTGAATTTTGTGCACTCTGAACTGAGAGCGCAGCTCTAGATGGCTTGGAATGAGCAGGTGGACAGCTAATTCTTCCCCACTGAGAATATTTACTTGACATCACTGAAGACACATTTAGCATCGTTTCCAAAAGTATAACTTTCGTACATGTGGATAAATAAACAAAGCTGGACCTGGACTTCCTCTCCTGATGCTTCCTAGCAATTACTGGACTCATTTAAGCACAGCTTTCTTGATCTAAGGAGCTGGGGGTGAGGGTGGGGGTCGGGGATGGGACAGACTGTGCAATGGGCAGTGATGAAAACTCAAGATAAGATACAAGCCCAGAGCCAGGCCAGCAAGGGGCTAAAGTTGCCCTGACCTGGTCAATAAAGAAAAATATTTTGCTTTCTCTCTAAGAGATATTGCCAGCTTTCCCAAAGTTGGAATATTTACTTCATAAGAACTTAAAAATATTTCAGAAGTTTTTTGTTGTCATTTATCTGTTTGTTTTGATTTTTGAAACAAAGTTTGATCTTGTATCCGAGAGCTGGCTTAGACCTCCTTACCTAGTCAGGCTGAATTTGAATTCACAGCAAGCCTCCCATATCAGCCTTCCTATCTCCAACTATTAGGATTTTAAGTATGAACCATCAAGCTTGATCCTGTGGGTATTTTAATTGAATATAAATAATAAATAAATAAACAACGAATCTGACTTAAGGCTGGTACTATGCCTCAGACAGAAAAGGCTTGCCACACAGCCTAAATACCTGAGTTCAACTAAACCCACACACAGGTGGAAGAAGGGTGTTGACATCCACCATAGCCTATGGTACTGACAGACCGCTACACACACACACACACACACACACACACACACACACACACACACACACACTTTTTTAAAAAAAAAAATCTTAAAGTCTATATGGAAAAAAAAACTTTAACCAAGACAAAAGATGTTGGCACTTTAAAAGAATACATATCCACTGATAGAAAAATTGTATTAAAAAGATCTGTAAAAAGGATTTCACTACTGTGCAACAATAGATAAAACCCACAAGCAAGAGGGAAACTTCAATAAGAACAAACTAAGTAATGAATATAAATACAAAATAAAGTGCATCAGAAATAAGTGTAAATGTATATGCAGGTAGTAATTTTATCAGGTATTGGAAGAGGTAAAAAGTAAAGTAATAGGAAGATAATACATTAAATTTTCAGATTGGCGAAAATTGAAAAGCACAGTAATCCTAACACTGTGGCAACAGATACTCTCGTACAAATAATAAGGTATATTGATGACATTATTTCAAAGTTATAGAAGACAAAACAAGGCTACTGGATCAAAAGTATAGTGGTAGCGGTGGCGGTAACAGCGGTTTTAACCAGGACAATAATATTTACCCCTCCTACTACCAGAAATAGTAGCTATCCACTTCCTGTTTGTCTCCTTGAGGAGATTAGCAAGATTGTGGTAACTGCACTGGCCACATAGCTTTGTAACAGAGTGTTGTGTGCCACTGTTCTGAATAATCAGCACATCCCTGAAAATACAGAAACTGTTTTACCTGTTTTAAAGACAAGAAAAACAAGGCACTAAATTTACCTGGCAAACGCATAATAACAGCATAAGAGCTACTTTGTCTTTTCATATTCTATTGATGTTAGCTACATTTTTGTCTTTTTGTTACTGCTGCCATCTCATGTATTTTGGTATAAGCAATCTCATGTCTATGACAATTATGAGAAAATAATGAAATAAAACATCATGAGCATATATTAATATGAACAGATATGTGTGGCTAGAAATAAGTAAATGGTAGTTCTGTTTAAAACACAAAGGAACACACTTAAATTGTTACAGAGGAGATGTTGGAGGGCTGGATACAGAACATGTAACAAACTAGATAAACACAAAAATTATAACATATACTCGCAGTCAGAAAGCTGAAGGACAGGCTAACTGTAGAAGAACACCATTTTACAGTCTCTGGTACCATAAAGGGCCTGCAAATGGCTAAGAGGTGTGTGTGTTAGAGCAATGCTTTTGCAGAAGGATTTGGGTATTTTCCCCAATGAAAAAAATAATTAAGAAATTGTTCAATGCTTTATTTTTGTATTGAACAACAAACAAAAGATATTATTAACGTAGAGGGTCAGAGATGAGCAAAGGCTTCGTGTTAACGGCTTCATGTAGGTTCCAGAGAGCTTAGTTCTGTCCCTGGCACCACCATCGGAATAGCTGACCTCTGACATGCCATTTAACTTGGCTCTCAATTTCCTGATTTACAAAGAAAGGAAGTTCAGCCAGGCTTTCCATAAAGGTCCCTTTAGTGAGAAACTGTAACAGTAACAAATCCATCACTAGAAAGCATGATGTACGCAAGTCAAAAGCCAGCAATAAAAGTAATAATTACACATTTTAGAAGAGACAGAGTTCAGAATCTTAATATCTGATAGCTAAGTAGGTAATTTCATGAGCTGCTTTAAAGATGTGTCCTTTTAGAATTGAAAAGTACTGTAAGATCAATTAGTGTCTTTCTTTTTTCAAATGCTGAATGTAACTACTCAATGCTTTAATTTTCATATTGTTTTTTTAAAAGTTGTCATTTTGGATATTATTCAGATGACCTATTAACAACTTAATTTATCATTTTAGAATGGTACCAATCTTAAAGGAGCAATTAAATAAAAATATCATCCTCTAGCGTCCAGATATAATAGCTTTCGGGAAATAAGGGGGCTGGCCAATGCCAGACAGACAGAGAAATAAATAAACTGCACATGAAAATTTCCAGCAGGAAATGTTAATTATAAATTACAGAAAAGAAACAAAAGCGTCAAAAGGGAATTTGCTTAAGCATGACAGCCTTCCGAAGTAGCATTCACAGTTTTAATATTTATATTTTCCTAAGCATTATAAATAATACAGTATTAACACCTTATGAAAGCATCAAGTGTCACTAATTCATACAGCATAATTTTCATGGCCTTGTTAAATTTTATGTTATTTTGGTTCCTTAAATGGCTGTGTCTTTTTTTTCCCCAAAAGTATACATAAAATTCCTCAAACATCCCAACTTAGAAATAGTTATGTGAAAAACACCTTTTAGGGTGTATCGAATTCCCTTTAAAAACCTATCCAGACTTTTGATAGGATCTCTAGGTGTGAATCTTTTTAAAGACATATTAAGACTGTTTGCAACAACCAATTTTTATAGGCTCAGAGTTATGACGTAAAGAAAAAATGTAAAGCTTGCACAGTTATCTTAAAAGTCCTGCGAACTAACGCTAACCGAGTAGCATGTCATAATTCTCTTAACTACCAGTACAAGCACATGCATTTATTTATATCCTTAGATTAGCTTCATGTCTACTGTTACTGGCACTTGTATACAGGAGCGGACATTTTTCTAATTACGGATGGAACTTGAGCTAGATCAAAGGCATTTTAAGAAGGTCAAATTTTACTTCTCTGAAAAACAGAGGATGTAATCTCACATCATTAATTAATGCTAAGCCATGCCCTTTGGCGCCTTCTCTGGTGGTGCAGAAAACAAGGTCCAGCCATGCTCACCTACTGGGATGGTGGACCTGTAGACTTACCCAAAAGAGCAGGTTGAGGGCGTAGAGCAAGCAGCGCAAACACTTCACGGAATCTTCTCTGGCCATTGTGAATCTCCGAAGGGAAAAGCCCCATCCTTTCACCACATCCTACCGGTCCAGGCAAAGCAGCTGCGATCTGCAGGGGCGGTACAGCAGAGAACTAACTTCACAGCAAGTATTGTTAGCCTTCAGATGGGTCCCCGGATCTCTAAGCCTAGTTTATTCGATACATCGTCTCATCAAAAGTTATTTGTTAGCGTTATAAAGGGAACAAAACTCCCAAAAGCTCCAACGTGGCTTCAGGTAACACCTGCTGCCAAGAGAAAAAGCTGACTTTCCGGATGAATGAAGAAGGTGTACAGTAAACCGGTTCCCAGGAGACCGGCGGCGCGGCCTTCTGCATTCTGATGAGACTTTCTTTGCTCCCTCCCAAGGGACAAGTTGCTCACCACTGTCCTAAAGGTTGTAAACCTTTACGTCTCTGGAGATGCCACGGGCTCCACTGCTAACCCCACTCCCCGGACACACACACACACACAGAGAGAGAGAGAGAGAGAGAGAGAGAGAGAGAGAGAGAGAGAGAGAGAGAGAGAGAGAGAGAGAGAGAGAGAACCTGAGCACGCAAGTGACCTTCTCATCAGGATATCCCAGCTAAGCGCTCCCTACCCCACCACCGGGTCTCATAGACCGGGTGTGAATTCGGGGAGACCACAAGGGGCGCAGCGCGGAACAAGGATTCCACCTCGGGACTAGGGTTTCTTTGGGAGAATGTGAGAAATACTGTTTGTCGTCCCGGAATAATGGATGAGCCTGGGGCGGGGTGGCGGAGTGGCCGGGAGGGGACTTCGGGGAATCAGGGCCGGTGCAGCTGTGCCCACTCCCCGCAGGTCATTAACCCACCCCCCAATCTTAGGGACCCGCACGCCGCCACGACCCTGGGTCCCAGCCTCCTGCAGAGCACAAAGCCCGCGCGGTCAGGCAAAGCCACCGCGGCCGCGGCCGCGCGCCCCCGGCAGGACGCACGGTGCAGCGCAGAAGCCACTCCGGCGGGCTACAGGGACGGCGGGCAGGAGAGATGCAGGACTTGTGGCCACTCACCTTCTGAGCCACGCTCTTGCCGGGGGACAGTTGGGGACACCCGGCGGACACTCATCCAGGCAGGGACGCTCCTCCTGGAGAGCCAAAGGGCGGCATTGGCTCCGGCAGCAGACGCTTCCTTGTCTTACTCTCCCCAGCCGTCGCCGTCGCTGACTCCTGGGAAAAAGGAAGGAAAAAAAAAAAAAAAAAAAGTCCCGGGCAGCAGTCGCTGGAAAGTCTCTGCTAAGCCACCTCCCAATGCCGCTGTCCCTCCCAAGTCCTCGCCAAGTCCGGACGAGGCAGCCTCGGCAGCCAGGGCCAGCTGCACAAACTCTCAGCGCATGCTCGGCCGCTGGCTGCCTGGTTGGGTCCTAGTGGGTGTTTCTTGTCCCTCTCACCCAGAGTGACACCCCAGAGGAATTCTTCACCTCTGTGAGATAGAATGCTGGAGAGATAAAAAACCTGCAAGGCTGGAAGGAGTCCTCAGAGCAAATCCCTTTAAAATGGTGGCGTCGCAGGAATGAAGGCTGAGTTATAAGCATAAGGAAACAGGCTTTTATTATATGAAAATATTTGTGTTTGAGAAGGGGGGCCATGGGTGGCCCAAACCAATTCTTGCAATGAAGAACTAGATTTCACAACTTTGATGGAGCTGCCTCCTGTGACTTGCCATTAACGTGCCCTGTGATCCTTATTGAACTGTTACACTCTCCAATTATATATAACTGCCCTGTCCCACTCCACCCCACTAATTTTGCAAAACCATCAATGTTTCCCTATCCAGGCTTAGAATTCAGATAGGGAATCCAAAGTTTCACCAATTTCTCTTGAGTTAACTATACTCTAATTGGTGATTTATCTCAAACTTCACACTTTGTTTTTTTTAACTAGAAATTCGGGAAGAATCACAGTAATCCCAAAGAATCTCAACAGCCCTACCAACTATCTCAAAAGTAAGAAATTTCACACTAAAAATATTAAAATTTCTGGATCATGTTGCTCCCTCCAAAGGATTGTGCTTTAGTCCTTATAATAGTATCCATTGCTGTGATCATTTGTTTCTACATCTAATAGCAAATAAAACCTCACTAATAAATATAAGTGACCTGAGAGCCAAGCGACTTCTTTAAGAAAGACTAATAACTGGAATCCTGGGGACAATGTGCAGCTGTAGTCTGTGTCCATCATCACCTGTCTACTGTGTGACCAAAGTGACAAGGAGACATGGCCTCAATTGGTGGGAACTGAGGTCAACACCATGAGACAATGTGGATGCCCAGGCTTTAGCTATTAACATTCCTCCCAAGCAAATCATAAGACAGCCAGCCCTAAAAGGCATATAAGAAGTACAGCCATCCCCACAAATGGCCAAGAAACACTTCCATCAGATGAGATGACTCCCACTCTAGTAACACAGAGACTTCTGGGATTGTGGGGAGGAGCTGAGAAAGACACTTTTATCCTTCATCTGTGTGTTTCTAAGTGAAACCAGCTGCCTGGTTCACAAGGAAGGCAGCTGAAAAAAAACTACCATCCAAACGCTGTTGGTGCCACACACTTCCTGAGAAATATAAAAGTCTCCTCATAGAGAGGAAGCTCTGCCATTAAAACAGAGAAATGGAATGCTCACATCTCAGAGCAAAACCCTCCTTCCATTATTAGAAGACTGGTAAGTGCTTAAAGGGTCACCTACCTAGAATGATAAAATAATAAAAAAGATAAAAGTGCTTTAGAGGAACATCTGTCCCCTCTTTCCACAATAAATAAGGAATGTGGAACCAAAAGAAAGTCAAAGGAATAATTTCACATCACCTGTTAGTCCAATAGGTCCTACCACCAAGAATCCCTGCTGTCTGTCTGATGCCACAGTTCAGTGTTTCTCAAGGTCCCTGTGTTAGGATAACGTCTAGTGAGCTTTGAGAAAAATCTTGAAGCTCTGGTGAACTCCAGCATACTATAGTCAGATTCTCCAAAGGTGTGGCCTTAGCATGCATTTTATTTCAAAATTCCCAAGGCAACTTTAGTGCCCAGCAAAGTTTAAAGATCAACTGATGTTTTGTGGAAACCTCAGATGAGCAGAAGAGCCTCTTCCGGGAGAGCAGGATTAAATTCCTCACCTGCCAGCTGATGAGTTGAGAGTATCCCCACATTCTAGTAAGGAAGAAAACAGTTCTAGTCATTTCTCTAATATTCATGACAAACAGTCTTCAAAGGCTTGCACTACTTCTACTTCAGTATGAGAGACTTCATCTACAATACAGAGCAGTTGCGTGGCTCTCAAGTGAACCATATCTCCTGAAATTTCTCTATACTCATTCTGCCCTTTTGCCTCTTCCATTTGAGCAAGGCTCTTGCCAGGCCACTCTTGGATACTTAAGGGTAGTAGTCAGTCTCTCCCCCCTGTCCAGGGATGCTGATCACAGCTGCAGCTGATCTGCAGGCTCCATGATTTTCTCAGCAACATTCACTGCATGGGCACCATTACCATTTGAATAAGGAGTGGCATATTAAGAATGCGTAGTCTACTCATTGCCCAGAAGGCAGGAACCCATTCTAAGGCCATGTGTGCTTCATTAATTATTATTTGAGTGTGTGACACTTATTGTACTTCCCTCCTGCCGGAGATCTTAAAAATATAAATCCCTGCCTGCTGAGAAAGGGCTAAACAGTTCCTTTCTGTTTATTTAATGATAATAACATGAGTAAGATCTGCATTTATAAGCACTCTTTTATCAGTTTCAGAGAAGAAAAAAAAAAGCAAAATTCTGCCATGCAGTAAAGCAGGAACAGGCTCTGCTCTGCACAAGGCACTTCACTCACACACAGGTTGTCCTACCCATTCTGTTCAGGGTGGGCAGGAAGGAACAGCATAGATGCTTGGTTACATGAATGAATGAGTTTTGCTGGCTTCTGAGAATAAAGGGCAGTTCTTCACAATCATCAAGCAGAAGAGTCTTATGCACAAAACATATCGGCTGCTTCCCACAATGACATATGAACTTCTCAGAACCATAATGGGGTACTGAGACTCAACTGACTTCTTCAGATCTATATATGCAGCTAGCAATGGAGTACCTAAGGTTTTAATTTCTATATAAGGTCTACCATTCTATTTCAATTTGTTAACCTGTGTTACAGCATCTCATATCTGGGTGGAGGCCCACTGGCAGGCTCTAAGAAGGAAGACAGACTGGTCATTTCCTACTGGCTCAGTGTCAAGCACACAAATTAAAGCTATGAAATATATTCTTACATTTTTTTTCCTGAAAGCACGTGCCCAATAAAACAAACAAAAATGCCTTTATTATTATTTTTTTTCTGAATCAAGTAACCTTCACTGTACTAAGAGTTTAAAATACCCAGATAAAATGTAAAGTATTTACTGAGCATGGTAACCCTACTCCCAAAATAAAAAAGTTTAAAAAGCAAAGTAGCTAGTCAGATTTAAATTTCAAATAAACAAAAATGCCCCCAATGTTCCAAGGAACTAATGCCATTATAAGTAGCTTTCAGTGTTTACCTAAAAACATTATTTAATTGAGGAACCTAAAATTTTTAAGTGAATTTGAACATATATACTTAAAATGCCACTGTGCTAAGTAAAAAGAGCATTTTCCTTGACAGTGAATTGACACAGTTCTTTTACTCTGTAGTAGTCATGGGGTCAGATCTTATCACTCCTACATCTTCTGACACATATGCATCATGTCAGTGTCCTGAGTCCTCCCATGTCCTGCCATAATCACAAAGCCATTATGTGAACCTAACTTGAGATTCAGTCACCACTATTTCTGCTTCCTCCCTGGGGCTCTCTCTGAGGATTAAAGAAACCTCCTCAAACGGAATACAGGAAGTTGTCATTCTAGCCTCATTTCCTATGACCGATATATACCCATGAATGAATTAATTGCTAGCAATGGGGTGTAGCTTTACCATGATGGATAGTAAAGCAATCAGAACATAGTCTAGGTACCTGGAGGAATCCTTGTCCCAACTTCAAAAATGTTGGACTTGTTAACCAGTAGGGATTGGAACCAGCAACCCAATTTTACTGAGTAGGTATCTGCTGAAAAATTATTAGAAATGTAGACTGCAAAGAGTTAGAGTTATTTCTCTTCAGATGCAAAACTTAGAAAATCTAAAAATGTCTTGCCTTTATGAAAAACCTAAATGCAGTTATTTAAAATAAAATAAATGTAAGGAAAGGAAAGGCTATACAGATCTAATTAACTGTCAGACACGAAACTCTTCTTTCTTTACAGAGCTGTCTCCAAGCATGCCATTGTATCAGGATAACAGCTTTCTGTCATGTCCACAGTCTAATGATCAGAGAAAGAGTAAGCAGACGGAGACACCGCCTCACCTTTTGCCCCAGTCCAACTAGACACTTCATAAAAACCTTATTCATTTATAATAGTAAATTTAATATAACAACATGGTGTAGTTAGTATATATTTGTGTTTGAGATAGCTAAATGGACATTATTTTTAAAATCAAACATTTTTCTATTATAATGAATAAGCTTTTTATGAAGTGTCCAGTTGAAGTAGGGGCAAAAGGTGAGGCAGTGTCCCCGTCACACACACACACACACACACACACACACACACACACACACACACACAAACTTTCTGGTTTGACTGTAGAAGGGTTGCTTAGCAGGAATTTGTGGTGGCCATAGTGCATCCATGGGCATTAGCTGTGACCTACTGTGCTTTCTTCATCTGTAGCTGAGCCTAACCTGGCTTAAGGTGCCTTAAATTTTATTATGTTCCATGTATTTTAGAGAAAAGAGACACAGAAAACAGTTATTTTCAATATTTAATATGTCTACATAAAAACAAACTATCTTCAACTATTGTTAAATTTGAAGCTGTGTTTATCAAGTTTCTCCCTTTAATATATTCTCAATGCTCTATCATTTTTAAGAAATTTCAATATAGTAATCAATGGTGATAAATAAATAGATAATAATAAAAAAGATAACTGTGATATGTAATGTCAGCTATGGTTTGTGATTAGAATTCAGTCTGTACAAAACAGTCATTGGGATTTAAATTTTGTATAACGTGCAAATCTATGTGTATCTGTGTGTACATGTTGGATAAAGGTGTGCATATGTGTTCTTGTTAGCCAAAATTATATGCTCTTGTCTAAACTTGTAGTAAGTTTCTATTTCATATTTCATAGCGTGGAGGCACACATGATTGACTGGAGGATGAGGAAAAACTAATGTCTTTATTTTCTTTCCAGTGGCAATGCTGTGCTTACTTTAATGACACAGATGCTTTCCATTAAGTAGTATCTTTTTAAGGTTGGTTTTCTTTCTCAGATGGCAATATAAACTGGCCACTAATTTTATGGGGAAAGGAAAAAATAATAATGTGCCAGTGGCACAGTAATTCCATAGTGAACCCCCACGATTAATTTAATGACTGATGGGTGTTTCTATTATTGGAGTACATCTTGAAACTTTATCAACAAAGTAAGTCACTGTGACATGCAGTAGAACAGATTTCGAATGTAGCAGGATTGGTTTAGAAAATGTATAAATATTTTCCAAAATAAATGGTAAGAGTTAAAATATGTTTGGGTTTTTGCTTCCTCTGTGTGTGTGAAAGAGTGGGTGTGGTATGTTTGTGTGTGTATGTGTGTGTGTGTGTGTGTGTGTGTGAGAGAGAGAGAGAGAGAGAGAGAGAGAGAGAGAGAGAGAGAGTTTGCCGATGTTTTATGAGTCTCTGTTACCTGGGTAAAACTTTCCAAATCTGCCATGTGTGATGAAGTGGTTCCCATTTCCAGGAAGGAAGCTTTTCCAGGGCTGGAGAGCTGACCATGGTGTCACTTCATTAACTAGGTCCCAATGGCCACTCCTTATATCAGAAGTCTAACTAAGAATCAACGCAAAACCTGTGCTACGTAAATTGATTCTCTCCCCATTTTTCTTTCCCCTTGCTGCCGGGAACTTACCTACAGAGAGATGACATCTATGTCCAGCTTCCCCTTTCCTTATGCTCCACAACCTTCAAGCTATTAGGCTCCAAGTCTCCCAGACAAACTTACTCAGTGTACAGCACATCAAGCCTCATTTCACTCATGGGAGCAGATGAGGACGGCCAGAACCTAAACTCTAGACCAATCAATTAGAGTGTGACTGGAACTTGAGCAAAGGCTCATCAAAAGGCAGTGTAAATTCGGGCAGCCAAGCGGAACGGAGTATGAGGGGAATGTATTGGCAAGCCCTGGGTGGAAATGTCTGCAGGAAGGCAGATGGCAGTCAAAAAGGCACCGCAAATGGTGTAGGGCAGGTGCCCTGGTGGATGGACAGAACTCAGGGGGAAGGGAGTCTGACAGAAGAGAAAGGGAGACAGAGGGAGAGAGGGAGGGAGGGAGGGAGGGAGGGAGGAAGTTTCCCTAATGCAAGAATCCCTTTCCTGTCAAGGTGATTTAGACACTCTTCGCCAAGCCCAAACTCTGAGATTGATCCTGAGACCTAAACTGTAGTCCATACAAAATTGAGAAATAAGGTTGCAGGGGATATTTTCTCAAGCCAAATTTTAAGAATCCCGTATTCTAACTGGGAGAGTTTGTGGTTTCTGGAATAAAGATCTTAACGCTGGGCTGAGCAACCTGTCATGAATTTAGATCCAGAGAAGGCAGCCCCAGAGCATGTTGATGTATGTGAATGAACACTAGCAAACCACATCAGAAGTTTGAAGGAGTACCTGCATTTGGTAGTGGTCTCATCTCTCTAGTGAAGTGATAAAGACTGCCAGTAGCCTCCATTTCCTTATCTGTACACCTGCCTCCTGAAGTGGTCATAAAGGTTGTGTAATATGTGACTGGCCTAAATTTAGCTGGGGTCACACTGTCCTTGGAGTTTTAAATAGAATAGGTTAAGCCACTTTCCTCAAGCAGTGGGTAAAAATGTTTTTACTCTGCACTCCCTTTGGTGATTCAAGTATGGGGCAAGAAAGAGAAAACACTCCATAGTTCTGATGCAGCTTACAAATCATCCTGCCAGCTCCTGCACACTAGCCTTCTTTTGGAAGGTGACCACTTAGGAAAAGTTTCCTGAAGTACAGCCATTATAGTCTATTCCCCCTGCTGCTCTTGACCAGTGTCTCAGGGAATGAGGAGATGCTTCTGTGGCAGCACACAGACCATTCAGAACAAGCATTAGTGAGTCTCAGGATGCTGTTGTCTCTGTGTTCCCAATAGCCTGCCCCTCTTGGTGGTGTCTCCTACTGGCTAAGGAAGCCTCAGCTCCAAGTTCCAGGTAACTTCTCACGCAGATGCCATAGCTATCTCTTTTATTTTATTATCTGCCTCTACCATAGAATTTTGGCTTTTACATAATCCTCTCCCTAAGAAAAATAAGCAAACTTTTGTTTTGTTTTGTTTTGTTTTGTTTTACAGTACTTACTGTATGGGAGGAACTAACTATAAGCATCATATAAGTAGTGGCACTTTAATACTCTGTCCTTCTCAGTCATGGGGAAACCAGGGCAGGGCATATTAAGTAAAAGCTAGAAACAAAAATGTAATTCTGGGTTGTCTAGGTCTACAGTGCTCTAAGACCTAGTAGCCCAGCAAAATATAGTAGTTAGGAAGAGTATTTTGATAGCAAAAGGTAGGATGCTGGAAGAGAACCGGGAAAGAGGTGATCATCTTTATTGGCAGTATTTAACCAAGAAAACAAACACTAATCTTTTCAGGAGATGATGAAACACTTGCTATTACATTTGCTTCCAAGGCAAGGCAAACCCTCCAACGTATTGACCATTCTGATAACCCCTATGGAAAAGAAATTTTCTATATATAAGCCAGAAGTATGATTGTGTGTGTGTGTGTACATTTATATGTGTACATATAAATGATTCTTATTAACGTCAAATAAAAACTTAATGCTCCATTAGGCATTAAGTTTATTAAACACTAATTTTTTTAGACACCAAGTCATTATAAAAGACTTGGACTAGAATGAGATTGGAAGCACAAAAACACCGTAATATAGTCAAAATGGAAGAAAACTGTGTGTCTGAGATGGGGAGGGGAAGTGAAGAGGGGGATGTAGAGAAAATAAAAATAAAAAGAAGAAAGAGGGGAGAAAGGAAAGGGGAGAGAGAGAAAGAAAGGAGATGGAGGAAGGAAAGAAAAAGGCTTACCATGACTTTTGCCCAGAGCTGTAATGCCAGCCCTCCATGTTCTCAGCAGTCACTTCCTGATACTTCTCTCTGAAATGCTAGTCCTGACACAGCCCTCACATCACACAAGAAAGAACAGGAAAAAAAAAAGTCCCATTTGCTTCCAGCCTCTGCAGCCTGCCTCTGTATCCCAGAAGAATATTTATGAATCTAACATGCATTCTGAGAAAACTAAACAGCTGGTATGATAAGGGCATGCCCTTTAATTCCATGGATAATAATAGTTCAATGTTTTAGAATGGAAGAGGAAAAAAAAAAAAAAAAGAAAAAGAAACATGACTGGTCCAGGTTTTAGCACTAGATTAATGAAAAATAAATGATAAATTAAAAAAAATAGGGAAAAACCATGACCACTCCTAGGTATGATGGATAAGAAGGTTTATCATAGCTATGTGAGAGAGAGCACAGCCAGAGGAAGAGACAACTTGGAGTGTCCAGAATGGACCTGACCCTGAGCCGCCTGAGGAAAAGGGAAGTCAGAGAAAGAACCAGGGCTATCAACCAGGAGACCCAGGGAGTAGACTAAAAAGACCAGGTAAAGGAGTTGGTTGAATTATATAGGGAAGGGCAGCCCAGGCCCTGGGCTGGAGAAGTTTATGGTGAGTGTTGGGGTATGCCAGCCAGGAGGCCCCTGTAACAGGTAGGCACTAGGGATGCAAGGAAAACCTGGCAGCCAGAATTGGCTTTGATTTGTTAAACATGTGCCTCAGCCATTTCTCCTGCTTTGGAAACTGTTTTGATAGAGACAACCCCTATCTCTGTTTTGAAGGGTTTCAAAGGTACAAGATTACTTTATATACTTTCTTTACTTAAAAATAACAATAACTAACACTTCCTGTTTAAAAGTGCTTCAGAAATGGCCCATGCATTATCTAAGCCAAATATTTATGGTCTTCCTGGACGCATCTAAGAATTTTAACTGTTAAATCTGCTTTTATTTTGATTTTCCTTTGTTTTTCCAAGTTTTAAAATGGGTGTAATTAAAATGCACAGTTTCACAAAGCACCCGCATTCATATTTTCTCATAATATCTTTTTGACCTCAAGTATTCATCTTGTGTGTAATTTCACTTTATGAACCTGTGTCAACCCATCGGTGCTGACTTGCTCCTCTAACCCATAGTCAAGTGCATAAATCATGATGCACTTATCTTCATTCATCTACAGAGCCAAATGACAATATTGTTGGATTTTTTTAACTTGAAAATCATCACAAAATAATTAGTGAATCCGTGATCTGCATTAACTCAGTGAAAGTGTTCTTGTGATTTTCAGTTCAATAAAATGGGGGAAAGGTATGATTTTCCAAAGAGATATTACCTGCTAAAACCCACAGGACAGTCCCAAGTGTTGTTGCAGGATATTTGTGTGCACTGTAGAAATGTGTCTCTGCCTAAGCCATTTTCTGATTGGCTTAATAAAGAGCTGAATGTCCAATAGCTGGACAGGAGAGGTTAGGAAAAATTTCCAAGGAGAGAGAGAAAGAGGAAGCATATGAATTTCTCCAGGGACTCTGAAGGAGCTGGACATACAGTACAGAACAGAAGTAACTGAGCCATGTTGCAGAATGTAGATTAATAGAAAAAGCTTAATTTAAATTATAAGAGCAAGTTGGGAAAAAAGCGTAAGCTAAGGCCAAGCTTTCAAAATTAATATTAAGTCTCCATGGCATTATTTGGGGGCTGATGATTCAAAGATAGTCCAACAAGAAAACTTACTACAAAATATCTTAGAAATTTTCATAATGTAGGTAGGTTTGCTGCAGTGAATTCAGCTAGAAATATCAAATGCATTTCAAATCTTTGCCTCATGCTTCAGTGTCACATCCCCCACTTGGCACCCTGCATTCTCCACATGATTATTGCAAAGGAAACACTTACCATGCCCTGATGAATACAACAATTACAACACAAAAGAGATCATTAGTACATCAGAACAGAAAGACTACGGTCTGTTAACATGTAATTAGGCTTCTGCTGTAATTATCCTCCATCTGAGAAATTTTCTTAATGTAAAAATAATAAAACAAATCATAAGCATTCACCTCATTTAATTAATGAGCAGCTAAAGGCACATTTAGTTTAATCTTTACTCTTTTATATGTTTTTTTCTGGGCATCTCAATTATACTAAACCTGAGTATGTTTGCGTATTAAATATTTAACAATACCTGTATTCCAATGACTTTTCCAGGCACTCTTGCCTCTTCACTTCAAAAACTTGTCCAAATTTTTATCCAGGGTGCTAATTGTAGGTACTAAAGCATTAGAAGAGGAAAGAGAGGATTTGTGGAACAGCAGATGAGTGAAGGTACAAAAGACAGGTGTAGTGAGGCAGGGAAGGAAGAAGATGGGAAGAAGGAGAATCAACAGAAAGATGCTCAGAGGAGGCAGAGGAGGAATAGAAATGGAGAGGAAAGGACACTGGAATAAGGCAGGAAAAATGGAGAAGTGTGGCTTGATGACATGGCTTGAAAGGTGTGGAAACAGGAACGCAGGGATCATACTGTGTTCATATTGGTAGCCAGGTGATCTAAGACGGATGTTATATGGGTATATAATGTGTATACCCATCAAACATCATCATCTACCTACCTCTCAATCTATCTCTGTCTGTCTGCCTGTCTATTATCTATCATCTTACCTATGCAATAGAATAAAGTGAGTGATGGTGTTTTTCTTTAATTTCTTGTTTTGGTGACTATTTCTTTTACTTTCTTTCGTAGGGGTGGTTTGTTAATATGTGTATGAGTGTTTTGCCTACATAGACAGACAGACAGACAGAGAGATAGATATAAATATAACTTGCATATGTGTGCGCACCACTGTGTACTTGCTATTGTATAATTCAGAAGAATTAAATAGTTTAAATTAAGTCCTCTGAAACTGGTGTTAAAGGTGGTTGTAGCTACCATGTGAGTATTGGCAATCAAAGACAGTTCTCTGTAACAGCAGTCAGTGCTCTAACAGCTGAGCCATCTCTCCAGCCCATTTTGAGCATCCTTCTGCTTCTGGAGAAAAGTGCAGAGAGGACTAAATTTGACCTATTATTTTTGAAGAGATAAAGTTCTCTCATTACCTAATAGTTTATTTTCCTTCCTCTATAACCAAGAGAATTCTGAGCCACCCTCTTGGACTTTTTTATATGCCAGAACTTCATTCCTCACTGCCTCCTGAAAAATGTGACACTTGATCACCAAGGTCAGTAGGAGGGTAAAAGAGAAGTTAATTCTGTTACCCAAAAGCTATTTAATTTTGCTTGGTTGGGGCATACACTCTGAGCATGCTGACAAGAACCACAAACAAGAACAATTCAAGAGACAATGCAGAGGTTTTGAATCCTTTAAACTTGCTTACAGTGACAAAACAACACTTTCCTTTATGATTTATGGCTAGAAAGGATTATGTTTTACTAAAAAATCATGCTTGGAAAAGCTGTGCTAAATGAGTTTTCCCCAAATTTTCAGGTACTATGGTCCTGAGATATTTCAAGTACATGCATATATATTAAAAATTGTATCCAAGTTCACTGGCACATACCTTCAATCCCAGAACTCAAGAAGTAGAGGCAGGAGGATCTCTGAGTTTGAGACCAGCCTGGTCTACAGAGCAAGTTCCAGAACAGCTAGACAAGGAAATCCTGTCTCAAAAAAAGTGTTTCAATATATAAATGGAACATTTATTTGAACTTATAGATATCATTTGATAATAATTCATTTCAATTAGAGATCTGAAGTAAAAAGAGTATCGAAATAAGTACTGCTGAAATATTTTCTATCAGAATTGATGTTTAAAAGAATAATATATGATGATGATGATGATACAGGGGAGATTACCAATTCTATTAAAAAAAAGTGCTACATGTCATTGATTGAAGTTTTTAAAGATAATTTTTGTCTAATTTTTCCAGAGGCCATATTTTTCTGGCAAGCACTGTGACCAAAATTATCATTAAATTAATTGTATCCTTATGAACAACATAGTTGCCACTCTAAAAATTTTCACTATCTAATCATTCTCCAAAGGTTTGGAATGCCTACCCTAATTTGTTGGAGTCTGGACTATAAATTAAATATTTTTAGTACTGTTCCTTAATGGAATGCACATTACAATTTCTAAAATCCATAAGGGTGGAAGAGTCCTATAATCATAGGACATAGCAGACTTCTTTTTAGGCCACTAACCAGCTACCAAATCATGATATAGAGATTTATTATTAGTTATTAATGCTCGACCTTATCTTAGCTTTCATTTTTATCTAGTTCTCTTTATCTACACTTTGACTCAGGGCTGTTTTTCTTTCTGTCTGTCCTACTTTCCTGTTTCCCTGGATCCCCTGATTCTTCCCTCATTATTTCTTCTCCTTCATCTCTTTAGAGTCTAGATTTCTCCTCCTACTTACTGTCTTTGCCTGCAAGCCTCCCCGATTATCCCTCTTCTGCCTAACTATTGGCCCTTGAGCTTTTAACGAGACCAATCAGGTGTCTTAGATAGGCAAGACGGAAACAAACGCAACACATCTTTACATAATTAAACAAAGACAGCAGAAACAAATGTAACACACCTTTACACAGTCAAAGTAATATTCTGCAGCATAAAGTTAAAATAATATTCTGCAACAATCGGGTTTTTCTCTTTTCAGACTGCAAGGTTTTATAACCTCCTGTCCTTCAACAAGGCCACTTTACCTCAGCATGCCTGCAGGCATCATTAAAACAGATTCAAAGAACAAACTGAACTTGCATTCCCACTATTGAACTCTACTCCAATGAAGTTGCTCTGGGTGATGCTGGAAAATCATGACATTTTGCCTCCTTTCTTGCTCTGGTCCCTTAATAGAAGAATATCTATTTATGGAACTAACATGAGCTTCTCCAACAAGGACAGCATTTCGTTGAGTTGTGTCATGACCAGAAAGTTGTGTCATATTCCTAAGGAAACTTTGAGTGTGGATATTTCATTGGAACAAATTTCCTTTAAACTCTGAAGGCATCCAGAGTAGCAGACATCAAACCTTGTCAGTAATATTTAACTTTCATAGCTTGAAAACAGAATACTTTGGCTCTTGTATTTTCAAATTGAGTTCTCTGGAACTAAGATCACTGTTAAGGAAAATCTTTTGCTCTAGAGTTTATTGAAAGTCTCAGGTCAGTTCCATTGAGCACAGACATGGCTGTCTTCCAGCAGGTCAGTAAAGCCCTCAGAGGCATCTAGGATGAGGGAATGTGCTGGCTCCACTACATGTTCACAGTGGGACAGCCATAAGAAGTGACCTTACTTAGTCTTCTTTTCTATATTTAGGGTCTTTATCACCTTTAATTATTCCAGCCTTGTCAAAACAAATTCAAATGATTATAGGAGCTTTTCTTTTTTTCATACGAAAACAAAACCAGAGGTGCTGGATAAAAGCATACCATTGCATCATTCCATATTGTATAAGGAAATAAACTGTTTTCTGATGTAAATTCTCCTTATTTTAAATGTGTTACCTTGCTTCTCTATTATCTGTGATTAAATGGGGCTTTGGTAAGAAGCTATGAGCAGTGGCATGTCACCTGAGACCTCCCCTTTCCCACTTTGCACTAAAGAAAATATTTGCCTTCTACTTAACCAACAGGTCTTTTCTTTAAAACTCGTTGAACTTGTTTTTTAACTAAGTAACCCCAGTACAGACCATAACAGGGTTGCTTTAGATTTTCAACTCATTCATGCCTTAGAAAGAGAAAAGAAAGAAAACTTAGCCAAACAAAAGTCTCTAGGATTTGAGGCCAAATAAGGAGAAGCAAGATAAGCTTCTTAGTCTGAGAAATAATTATTTAAAAGCTATCATGGCCTATTAAATTATTGCTTTCCAGAAAATGCCAACTAAAAAACAATTACTTACTAAACACTGCAGGTCCAGGATAGGCAAATTTCCAACGTGACCTTACTTTCTTTGATAACTGCACAAAGCTTAAGTAGAGAAGGCTTCATTTTTAATGATACACAGAGCATTACAAGTTTGGTAGTATTGGCTCATTAGAGCAACTCATGATGCCTCCACGTTTTCTATACATTATAAACATTTTAGCTCGACTGGAAAATGCCTTTCTGTGAGTGCATCCATATAAAGAAGCACTGGTAAGTTGTCAAGATATGCACAGCATAAGAATATTTTATTTCCTATAACAAAATACTCTACTGAAGCTAAATAAATAGTCATCGGGTTACGACGCAGAACAGTGAGCAGCTGTTTCTATTTAGGGATTTCATATATGTCTCTACTGCTCCCTTCTTACTCCACAAAATTAACCCAGGATTAATTTCAAGAGTTCGCTAACCCTGCAAGCCTCTGAGAGTAGAGAACAGCTGCAGGGCTGCGCATTCTGTCTCGGCCAGTTGTTTCTCTTCTTTTATTTTGGATCCACAGTCACTATGTGCCATTGAATAATCTTAATTAGTTCTCTAGTTTTAAATTAAGGTATATATTGACTCTAGCCTAGAACTCTAAACTCTTGTGTCCAAACTCACACAACACCTCAGGTTTAATATGCACAATATATTTTTATGGGTAGAATATGACACTCTTCAGTAAGTAGTAAGTGGCTACCATTTATTCAAAACATTTTTTTTACAACTGAAAGTCTAGCTTTTAATCCCTCATTTTCTCTTCTCCCTATGCAGGGTCATTTGGATGGAAAGTTCTATCAATGCTACTACAGAAAAGATGTTCAGTTGTTTCTCAGTTTCTCTGTCTATTGCCACTAAGCAATGCCTGCCATGCTTCCAGTGGACTACTTCACAGCCTGTGTCACATCTGCAGTACTCTCCCTAATCAACTCTCTCTAAAACATAGACTAATGTCTCTAAACACACAAATGAAATAGGTAATTTGCATGTCTAAACACTGGAATGCATTTCTCTTGAAGTTACCATGAACTACAAACTCTTGGCCATGGTTACTTGAGTAGGTGGGCACTCATATTTGCATTCATGATGCATGCATGTGTCTGTGCATGTGCATACACACATGTACTCATGCACATGACTGTTAGAATGAGTGAGTGTCACAATGTGTATGTAGAGGTAAGGGGAAAACTTTGTAAAGTCAGTTTTTCATACCAACCTTACTTCAAACATAAAACTGAAGTCACAAGTAAGTGACTTTGCTTCACTAGCTGCCCCTCAAGCTCTTCCCTAGTTATTTGTCTTGTTTAAACTTCCACCAAATGTGTGTCCAGCTGTTTCTTGACAATCATTGTTTGGTTTTCAAATATATTGGCCTTTTTCTTTTCCTGAATCTTTGCATATATTGTGTCTGTTGCCTAAAACAGTCTATCTAGCCTCTTCCCTTCTAATTTTTGAGACTTCCTTTTAAATATCATAAACTGGGTTCCATGATCACATACTTTAAAATGGCTAGAAATTTAATCCCAGCGATCTAGCAAAGGTGTTGAACAATTTAACCTACTTTATATAAATAACCAGAAAACAGATTTGAATATTTAATTTTTAGTTATTTTCATTAGATGATGTTACTGCCCTCTATCTACAGTGGTAATACTTTTCATGATCCCCAAAGTAAGGCAGTTCAGAAAATACAAGTAAGTGAATGAACATACATGTTGTAGGAAATATAATAATAATATTCTAGGGAAGAAGGGGAAATATGAAACAATGATTTTATGGTCTCAGCAATTTTTGCATGTTTTTGGGTCCTCCTACTAAGGGCATATATTTGACCTTATGAAAAAAACCGTAACAGTTAAATAGATGCAAGTGTATCTAAAACTCACAAAGAAAATACACTATTTTGAAACATTTGACCCTTTGATATCAACTTGTAGCTATTTTATTGCTTTCAATTTTTTATTAATTTTACAAACTGTCATAGCAACTAGCAAAAAGCACTGTGTATCTGAGACTAGGACAAGCAACCAAGGAGTTTGCTTTCTCTTGCATCATTCCTGAGAAAAATGATCAAATCTTTATTTATTTGGTCCAAAGCCACCCACAGTAACATTTATAACTAACCTGCATTTTCATATATCCTTGCAATTAATGATGAAGATTAGCACACTTCCTTATAAATAGCAGTGTTCTCAGAAACATTTGATTTTTTTGCCATGGATGTAAATATTCTCTAGGTCTATCTATAGCTTTTACTTGAAATTGCTACAAGTAAATCCAACTTTCTGCTGATAACCCACTGCATTTTCTACGTAGTATGCCAAAACCAAAACTTCCACAGCCCCAGGATAGTTACACGTGCTTCATAAGGGCTCCCATAACACATTACATCAAACCTTTTGACAGGCAAATTATACTTTATAATGCTTTTCATCTATATTTATCATTAAACAGCAACTTTTTAAAATATAATCTCCATTGCTCATCCTCTGACTGGATTAGCATTATTCTAGAAGCATTCACAAAACATTTTTTAACTATAATAATTAATTTATTTAAAATAATAATTAAAATGTTTTATTCAACCAAAACTATATTATCATAAGATATATAATTAACACTTGGACAAATGTAGTCACTCAACATACATTTTTATAATTGAAATTAAAACCCTTAGTTTCATCTGGGCTAGTTTGGGGAAAATTCCATGGGACAGTTTGTCAAAAGTGGATTTTGGACTTTGGCACACCTGACTGATGATATCAGCAAGGTAGGTTTGGAATGATGGTTAAGCATTTTATTTCAGCTCTCTTTATCTGGTGGAATTTGTGTCAATTTTCTTCTGGTATTCATTAGATCCCATCTATTATTTCATATAAAAGGTGTCTTTGTATACACAAAGAATTCATGGAAAACTAGTTAATTCTCATATATCTGCCAATGCAGGAGGTTTGTTTTCCTTTTTATGTAGCTATTTCTTAAAGTCTGGACACTCTCTTTCAGAGTCTTGACAGCCAGAATCTTGTCAGGGACTTTGATCTCCACATCCCATTCTAGACCATCCTGTTTGTTATTTAAATGTAGTCTAGAGTTGCAGCAAAGTATTAAATGCCATATCAGAATTACATCAGTCACAACAGTATGTAAAAGATAAACTTTTTTTTACAAGTTCCATAAACAATTCAAATCTTTTCATTTCGTTCAACTGATCTTGAAGCTATAGAGGATGTAGATAAGCATTCATTGGTTACATAACCAAAATACCTGGGAATATAATTGATGAAGGGAAGAAATCTGAAAGAATTAAGTAAACATCCCCACAAGTCTGTGGATAATTGTTGAGCTTACAGACTTTTCTCACTGTAATGAGTGTGATACCTCAGGGGGTTTGTGTGGGGCTTCCATCTCATGACATCTGAAGTCAGAGTATCATTTATACTATGCAGCTCATCACCTAACTTTTCACAGAAAGTTTTAGAGCCTCTGTTTGGCAGGCAGCCATGATTCATTACAGCAGAATTCTGTCAAGACAGCTGGTTCTGAACACACACACACACACAGACCTCTGCAACAAATTAACCCTTTTCCCATCTCAATTTACATACACTCATCAGAATCATGTCTGAACTGGAAATGTGGCTCAGTGACAGCACACCTATCTAGAATGCTAGATTCTCTGGATGTACAAAAACAGACAAACAACCAAAAAAATACAATCAAAATCTGTTTTCTGTTGAGTCATCTGTGAAACAAGCCTTTTCATGAAACACTTTAAAACTTTAGAACACCTTTGCAATATATTATCACTCAATTAATAAAGTAGAAGTTTAAGGATCTTTATCTTGTTCAAAATCTGAAAATGAGCACAAACTTTATCTGGAATTCACAAGGTCTGCTTGTTTATATCTAATTATCTATCCATACATCAAAATAGATTCAGAGATGTAGCAAAAGCATGTTTGTAATGTCTTGAAAAGTCATTAAGAGGTTAGGTCAATTATATTATTAAAGGTACAAACTCGTCTTCACTATTACCAAAGTTGACTTGCTTGAGAACTTTTGGAATCTATGGAGACCAGAAGAAGGTATTGGATTCCCTGGGATTAGAACATTGTGAGCTGCCATGAGAGTTCTGGAACTTAACACGGGTCTTCTGCAATATCAGTAAGTGCTCAGCAAACATATACACATTGGTGGAAAATTTATACTGTATTTTGATTCCCTTGAACCTTTCTAAAATCAAATCTAAATCTTCTTAGACATTAAAAAAATGCATTTTGAAGCTCATTGTGATGCCTAACACTAGGAGGGATAACAGAAAGACCATGAGTGTGAGAACAATTGAACAGTGGTTCTCACCTTCCTAATGCTGTGATACTTTATTACAGTTCCTCTTGTTGTGGTGACCCCAAACCATAAAGTTATTTCATTGCTATTTCTTAACTTTATCCTGTTAGGAATTTTAATGTAAATATCTGATATGCAAGACATCTGCTATGTGACACCCTCCCCAAGGCGGGTGCAACCCACATATTGAGAACCACTGGTCTGGACTGAATCGCAAAGCAGTGTTATGGAACCCTATCATCAAATATAACCTTTCCACAAAGAAAATATCACATCTGAAGTTTTCAATGTGTGTGTGTGTGTGTGTGTGTGTGTGTGTATGTGTGTGTGTGTGTGTGTGTGTGTGTATTGTATGCATGAGTGATGAGTGTGCTCAGGTGTATGTAGGTGTATAAATATGGAAGTCAGAGGGAAATGTTTGGGTGCATTCCTCTATCTTGCCCCACTTTGTTTTCTTTCTTTTTTATTATTATTTGTTATATTAATTTTACATCTAGACCATAGCTTCTTAATGTGGATGTCTTTCTGTATGGTGTGAATATCATTGAATATCATAAAAGAACTGCCTTGGCCTATGGCAGGCATATTAGAAGTAGGGAGGGAAATTGGGGCATAGATAGGGGAAGAAGGGCGACAGAGTCAAAAGAGACTCCATCCAGCAGCCAAAGAACCAACATGTAAAAGTAACACAGGTGAGCCATAGTCCGCGGCGTAGGACAGATTAATGGAAATGGGTTGAATTAAGGTGTAGGAGCTAGCTAGGAATATGCCTGAGCTGTAGACCAAACAGCATGAAATTAACATAAGCCTTTGTGTGATTATTTGGGGCTAAGAGAGAGTCTGGACCCCTGGATCTCTGGCCAGACAGACCAGAAACTTCATACTACAGTTTCCCTTTCCTCCTAGTTTTCCATTCTCTCCTCCCGCTTTCTGTCCCCCAACATTCACTCTTTCTCTCTTTCTGTTCAGAAAGGGGGAGGCCTCCCATGGATGTCATCAAAACATGGCATATCATGTTGAGATAGGACAAAGCTCCTTCCTTGTATTAAAGCTGGGCCAGGCAACCCAGTATGAGGGAAAGGTTCCCAAAAGCTAGCTCAAGCATTAGAGACAGGCCCTGATCCCGCTGCTAGGAGTGCTACAGAAAGTTGAAGAGAGGGAGGAACTGTACAAACCGGAGAGAGCATTTGACCAAGGTCATCACAAAGAAACCCACAGAAACAATTAACCTGGGCTCACCGGAGCTCACAAATTATGGACTGATAGATAGGGAACCTGCATGGGACCAGCCTAGGCCCCTCTACATATGTGTGACAGTTGTGTACTTGGTCCATTTGAAAAACTTCACTTTGTTTTTTAGACAGAGTCTCTCACTGAACCTAGAACTCACTGATTGGCTAGGCCAACTGAGCAGTGAACTTCAAGAATCCCCTTCATCTCATTCCATCATGCTTCAGTTTATAGATGGCACCAGCTTTGAAATAAGTACTGAGTATCCTGCTCTTTACCCCTTGAGCCGTTTTTCCCCACCATAATTTTCCAAGGTTCCCAATAATTTGGAGGATAGTCCTAGGACAAGAATGTATCTTGTCTGTGGCATAAAAACATTGTGATACCTTTAGATCAATTTAGATCCTAATAAGAACTTCAAATCTAAAAAAAGAAAATGCTTACATGACTCATATAAGTGAATCTAATTTCAAGTCAGTTTACAGTCTATTAACTTTCAACCAGATAACCATATCTCTGATTTTGATTTTATTTTTCCCAGTTCTTGAGGTAGGTAAATATAATATGCATCTCAGGATGAACATATTTAAATGTTAAAATATCATACATTTTCTCACTCTAATTAAATCTACCTGATACTGAAAAAAATATCTGATTGAATTCTGAAAAATTTTGCCCCTTTGCCTATTTTGCATAAAAATGTCAAGATCATCTTGTGGACTGACCTTTCTCTTGTGGACAGATACATATTAACTAGGTTCAGAAAAGTGAAGTTTCAAGTCAAATGGCCATTTATTAATTCACAATGAAGAATATAAATACCAAGGAGATCAGACACATAAAATCAGCAGCACATGTTATTCTCCTAGAATTAAGTTCCATAAAGATTCAAATTACTATTCTAGGGCTTCTTGATATCATGGGATCAAAAGAAAAGAAGTTAGGGACATGATTGAGTAATTAATGGCATCAGTCTAAGGTAACATGTCAAGACTGAAAGGAGACAGATAGGTAATTCTCTTCTTTCTTCAGCAAGTTCAGTGAACACTAAAATGGAAATATGGACTCAAATAGATACAGTTTACAATAACAGCTGTATTTTTGGTGAAGAATGAATAAAAGACAAAACTTTAAGTATAGAACAAAGTGAAGTTGATATAACTTTCCCAATGCATTAAACTACTACTAGTATAATTGTTCAATCTCAGTTACTACTTCCAAAGCTAGGCCCCTGAACACTAGTCAGTAGAGAAGACCAAGATGTCTGTGTCATTCTATGGGAAGGTTCGCTTCCATATATGGGAGAGAAGGGTCCAAGGGAAGGACAGAAATAGGGAGAGAAGAAGTAGAAAGAGAGCAGGGAAGGAGATAGAGAGAGAGAGTTCTGCTAAGGACCAGGGAGGAGCTGTGCATTGCTTCTGGAGACAAGAAGTCAGGGTGAACACTGCTTGTATCTGCATGCCACTGTGTTCTCATCTTCCTATGTTTCTACCATGAGTTCATCCCTTCTCTCATTTGCAGTGTTTTCAAGTTCCATTAATATATTATTTCAAACTGATGTAAAATTTAATGGGCCTAGAAGCTACTCAGCGTCTTTTTGTCTTTTCTCTGACCATTATCTGTTTCTCAGACTACCTCAATTTCAAAAAATCAGGAATGGAGACTCCAATCAAGTGTCCCCCCAATTTATAGTAGAAGTACTAAGAATTTTACTATAGAGAATAATCAGAGGAGAGGGAACATTGGGTCTACTACGCATCAGCCAGGATGCCATTATCTAAATGCTCTAACTGCTGGTTCAAGACTCTACCTTACTTCTCTCCTACCTTCTTCTGTATGTTCATCATCGCTAGAACATGATTCCATTGGAAGAGGATATTGAATACAAAAAAGAAATTTACATATTTGTTACTAAAATTGTTTCATTTAATGTTTGACTTTTAGCAAATCATTAGCAAATACTGTTTTTCATCCACTCTAACTTTCTATTACTCTACTGATTGTTTGATTCCTTCATTTTTGTTTCTTTGTTTGTTTTAGACAGGCTTTTATGCATCTGAGACTGGCTTTGAACTTGCTTTGTAACTGGGGAATGAACCTCTGGACGGGTACATGCTTGGCTACTACTTCACCATTAACCTATGCTTCCAGGTAACTTGTTTAAATTTATTTATTTATTTGTATGCATGTATGTATGTATGTATGTATAAGTGTTTTGTCTGCAAGTGTGTATGTGCACCATGTAAAGGTCAAAAGGAGATATCAGATTTCCTAGATATGAAGCTATGGGTGCTTCTCTGCTACCATGTAGATAGGGAACCAAATCTGGGTTCTCTGCAAGAGATGTAAGTGTTCTTACTCACTAAACCATCTGTCTGATTCTGTGATGACATTCTTTTTTTTTTTTTAGTTAGAAGTTATTTTTTACATACCAACCACAGTTTCTCTTCCCTCCTCCCATTCATTCCCCAGCTTTCCTCCACCCCTCCCCATCCACTTCTCAAAGAGTCAACAATGTCCTGAATACTGTGATGACATTTTTTGAGACAGGGGTTAAGTCTTATCACCATATGCTTATTAAAACTCCTTTTAGACTAATTTTGAACAGATTCTACTGTAAGTCTCTCTACTGTCTACAGCAAATAGAAAATAAAGCACTTAAAGTATTTCTAGTAATATTTCTCACATGGAGTTTAACTATATTCAGTCACGTATTGACTTGTAGTCATTGGCATTCCATATACTTTGACTCTGTGCCACAAATGGCATTGAGGCTGCTGTATTTCCAAGAAAAGATCCAAGGTTTTTTCCAAACTAAACATCTTTTCTTCAGCTTTGATAATTGCGCATCCTAGATCCTAATGAAACATGTCAAAAATATGGCTATATCCTACAAGCAGAAGTCACAGTCTTTCCTCCAAATGCTCTTCAAATGGTTTGGTGGATAACACATTTATGGCAGTATGTTGTCTCTAATACAGTGACAATAAGCTTCTGTGAATAATATAATACAAATCTGTTCTGTCCAGCCAACATTAGAAAATGCCACTGATTAAAATTTAATCCTGTTAAATATGAAAAATGCATCTTAGAACTGATAAGTACAAGTTCTAATGAGCCCTTACTTTCACAGTCAATGCCCAACACTGTCAAACCTATGTGTGCTCAAAGCATCCAACTACATGTTCAATCTTCTGCTCTTACTTAAGGCAGTCAAATCATATTGGAAGGCATATGATTTACATATACATATAAAATAAAAATTCAGGGTACCTGATTAAATTTCAATTGTGAATAAGCCATGTTTTTTTTTTCTTTTTTAGTGTGTCCTAAAGAGACTGGTGAAATAAAGTATTCATTGCCTATTGAAAATTCACATTTAATTGGTCATCCTGGACTTCTTTCTGGCAACACTAAATATAGGTCAGAAGTATTATAAGCTTGACTTAAAGTCATTACAAATCTAGTATTGTCTTGAAATAATAATTTGACATAAGAATATAATATATTTCTAGTTTCCATAAAATCATCAAAATGCTAACTGCAGATGATTCAAAATGGTAAAATTCACAATAGTAAAAATAAATTTGGACTGAATTGTGCTTGGGTTTTTTCCTCTGTTAATGTTCTTCTATTATCAGTATAATGACAAAAATCAATAAAGCTATTTTCATTAAAAAGAAGATATAAATTATACATATAAAAACCTATTAAATGAAATTGGTATGCAAAGTACTTTTTCAAATTTCTTATTATTAAACTAAGTTCCTTCACACTTACTTTCTCTAGTTTATGAAAGGGGCTGAGGCTTTAGCTCAGTGAAATAACACCTAATCTAGTATATGTGAAATCTAGGTTCAGTCCTCAGCAACACACACACACACACACACACACACACACACACACACACACACACACCTGGCGTGTGTTGGACAGGTACAAATGCATTCCTGGTGCCAAAACCTTTATTATTTTTCTTTTATTTATGTAACAAACTACCACTTTTGTGTATCTGCCAAAGATTTAAACAGAGCATCTATGTGAATTTATGTTTTCTGTCATATATGTATCTAAAATATCATTACATAATTATTTATTTGTCTATAGGAAATTTTTCTAATTTTTGAAGATACCAAAATTTATTTTAAAAGCCTAAAGACATGCTGTCAAGAATAAACATTATTCAAAATAAGTTTTAAGCAAAATACAGAAGATTTTATTTATGAAAATAGAAATCATAGCTGAAAAGTAGGTATTTTCAAATTTTTATTAAAGAAAATGCAATCTGATAAATACTGAAATCTCTGACTTTACAGATAACTTGGGCTTTTTTAAAAAAAAGAATTTTTCTAATAAACATTAGAAAAAGTTAAAATAAAATGCTAATTTCACATATCCTATGTATTTCTCACAAGGAATATTTCTATAGTGTGAAATAAGTGACAATGGAAGCAAATTATTGTATCCTACCCAGCCCTCTTTTTCTACCCCATTCCTTACTTTCGTTAAAATTCAATCTAATAGGGATTTATTCCTTTAGATCTAAATTCTATACTAAAATGGAAAAACTTAAAATAAAGAAAAAACTAGATATGACCAGACACCTTTCCTTGCAGCTACTAAAAACTAAGATAAAACCTGACATTTGGAAGGGAGATATGCCTCAGACACAAGTTACCAGGAGCAAGTAGTTGGTCATTGAGCTAAAGAAACACAATAACTGTTGTATTTTCTATTTTAAGCACACCATCCTCTATCAACAAAAACATGAACCATGCCAACCAGCTAGGAAAAAAAAAATCAAATGTATGGCACTTAGGCATTTCTATAAAATTTAAAAAAAAAATTAGTTTCCTGGCCAACAGAGGGATTGACAAAGGACAGTTGATGATATAGTGTGAAAGGAAGATGTAATTTTAAAGGAAATAGGTACATGCAGATGATTATGAACCATCGATCATATTTATGACTCATGTTTTATAACGTTCCCTACTGTGCCCATTGTTTATTTACATGAATTTTTAAAACCCTGAGATTAATGTCAACTGTCCTATGAAAATACTACAAAAAAAAGGACATTACTTACGAATTACTTGTGCCTCCCGCAGCAGTTTCAAAGCTGCATATCACTCGGTGGTGTATTTCACTTTAAGCAGCCTCATCTACTTTCATCTCTGTGCTATGTATAGCATGCTGAACTGTCTTCTGAAGATCAAAGAGAAGCTGGCTCTGCTTTATTTACAAAGGCAAATTTAATGGGTAACCAAGGTGCTTATTTTACGAAACTGACTAGTCCCTTTGAACTACTATCTCCACTGATCCATAGACCATGCTCTAAATGCAGAGGCTCTCTTGAATCTGGAAAATGTTCTTAGCTTAATTGGTGCCCTCTCTTTGAACTACATGCCATGGTTTTACTGGGCTGGAAGTGTACGCAGAGGATCCTCCAGGCCTTGTGAGTGCTAAAGGATGTTGGAACAGCAAAGCAACAAAACAAAACAGGACTATGAAATTGAAACTATTTATCTCAATATCAATAAAGGAATTACAGGATGCAATATCAGTATCTCATCCAAAACTGAGACACTGATCCAGCCTTGTATGAGGTCCAACCCTCATTGCTCCATAGGGAAATACTGAATTTATTTTGTGTGTTGCATTAATGGTTAATGTAAAAATGAATGTATGTATGTGAACAAAATATAAAAGAAAGTAGATTTGGGGATGTGTATCCCAATAGCTTGTTAACTGACAACATGAATTTGTCTTAGATGCGCATGTTTCCCAGAATCTCCCACTCTCATCTGCAAAAGAAGAAATTGCCTTTTCAGGAGGGAAATAAGACTGTTTGTTAGATTTGGTAACTTTCCTCCTACGAGTTGTACATTCTCTTCCTTTTCAAGTTTATGCACTTGTTTGGGTCAATGAGAAATGAATAGAAATAACAAATCAGTTCTAGAAGATGAATTAACTTGGGAAAGTTTACAAATACTCCTTCCATTTCTGAAACAGTCTAGGAAATATGTGTTAGCACAATGAAGGAGTACAAAGGTTTAGTGCTATGGATGACCAGTGTCTCTGAGAATCACCTGATCTGATAGCCTTGCTGTTTTAAACCACTGAACTTTGTCACCACATGATGACCCAATGGAACATCTTATGCAATCAATGCAAAGATTCCATGAGATAATGCAAACACTTAGTGATTCTGCTTTTTCCCCTTTTCTTTGAACGTGTGCATTTAAAAAACTGTATATGCTACGTTAAGCTTACAGTGATATATAATTAATGAAGCATTCTCTCTTCCTTTTCATCTTTTCCCATTAGCACTGTACCTCTCCTGCTTTCTTCCTAGAATCACAAGCAAAGACTACAGACAGACACTAAGAAGAAAAGAATATAGAAAAGAAAGACAGAAAACACTCAACTTCCTCTCATTCCTCATAGTGGTCAACTCAAGAATTT
Source organism: Sigmodon hispidus (assembly GCA_004025045.1). Lineage (NCBI taxonomy): Eukaryota > Metazoa > Chordata > Mammalia > Rodentia > Cricetidae > Sigmodon > Sigmodon hispidus. Next base: position 38,427 of record PVIH01004808.1, read on the forward strand.
AAATATTAGTTTAAATAATCTACAGTTGATATTGTTGTTCTCAAAAGCTGCAAAGACAGTTTCCTCTGAACTATTTCCTTTGACATTAAGACTTCAGGCAACTTCCCGAAAACCATAGCATTTCCAAAGAGGATGTTCTATTGTCTAGAGTCCAGAATTTTCTTTGATCTGGTTTGTATGAAGATTAGCTAACTCACATAAGTTTTCTTAAACTTGCTTTTAGAACCTAGAAAATGGAAGCCTATAAAAATGTAAAAAAGCAATTTACTTTTTAGCTCAGTGAACACAAGCAATAACCTTGAACATGTCTAAAGCAGTTAATGAGTAAGAGATAGTCTATTGGCCACATGCCAAGCATTGTGCTAAGTACTTTACAGCACACTTCTCTGGAGTCTTCTTCACAATGCTATGCAGTATAGCCTGCATTTGTGGAAGATGACGTTTCCGAGAAACTAGCTCAGCAGCAGCCATAGTGGGTAATGAATGGAGCAGAGAAGAGTGTCTGAGCAGTGTGACCGTGAAACCCATGATCTTAACCAATGCTCAGCTCTGTCATCGCGCAGACTGTCATGAATTCATCCTATTGCTATTAAGTGCTGTGTATGTCATCTAATGTAGACAGATTGCTTGAGATTTTTCATTAGAAAGGAAGCTGAACTACTCAATTGTGACTGGTAAAATAACAACACAACACATTCCCTCATGATAAGTAGAATGCCTACACCTACACAAGCAATGAAAATATATTTGTTTATGAATTTATAGCAGATCCAGAGGATTTCCTGAAATTCACAGTAAGTAGGAAGAGGGTGGTTTTTATTACTGTCTCGTTATCATTTGAGATTTCAAGGAACAATTATTCTTTTCTTATCCTCTAGTTACATATAGAAAACACGTACACTGACTTATTTTTGAAACCTTTAACTGAATTGTTGACGATATGGTATTCTTTATGGCATGAGAGGAGCTAGAGATGCATCTCAGTGGTACAAAGTTCCCCTAGCTTGTGCAAAGCTCTGGGTTCAAAACCTACTACCAAAAGCAAAAACCCCAATGAATCAAAACAAAATAGAAAGAAATTTTATGAAACCCAAATATCTAATCCTTGCCTTCTCAAACTCAGCTCCAAAAGAATAAATGGTTGAAATACACTTTAGATTTCTGTTATTACTACATAACTGTGCCATCTGATGCAAGGGGAACATGACTAATATGTCATAAATTTCATTATAGAACATTTCAGTTTTAATTCAGATTAAAGTAAAATAAAACCATTACAAACATTATTTCCCATGCATTCTGATCTTACCCCTTTCTAAGGCAAAGGAAAAAAGAAGACAACTATTATTCTACCTATTAATTTTCTCAACCTGACTCTTGTATAAGGGGGTTTGTAAGTGTCTTTCAAGGGTCTTGAAGCTAAGACAAAAGAGCAAAATCTCAAAGCAAACAAATGGTGTCTAGGTCAGCAAACCATATAGCTTTATGGTGTCAATACTTCATTTTACCCATCTCATCTCTTATTATTAGTTCAACTGGAACATACTGAGATCCACAATTTGTACATACATATGTTCATAGAAAACATCAAGGCTAAAATTTCTTGAATATATGTTATAGACTGAAATATTCACTATAAACACTAGCAATTCTACTTCAGACATTATTATAGAGAAGAAAATCATTTGGGAGTAATATGAAGAATGTTGTTTCAAGAATTTAATATATATATATTCAAAAATATAAAAACTTGTGCATAGTTAAAAAGTACTTGAAAGAGAATTTAGCTCATGTTATGGTTCTAGATAGCAGAATTCTGCTTATCAAAGCAAGTAGTTACCCAAAACGTTTTGCTTGATGAACCATAGATTGGCTGTAAGGAGCTAGAGATGAAGTGGTAAGTTAGCTAACATTTTCTAGACAGAGATTTAAAGTTAAATTTCCTTGAATTTGTGTCAGGATCCGATAGCATCTGTCAGATGTTAGTTGAAACAAGGGAGACAGACATGCAGAAGAAAAACAAAGACAAACAAGAATTCATAGTTCATGCTTTAAATCCACTTTTCTTTACTTAACAGAGATGATCTATATTCCCTTGTACGTATATAAGCCAGTTCATAAGCACATTCTGTCTCTGTCTCAGTGCATATCTCCCTTCTTTTTCTGTCATATAGCTTTCATTTGCTTATTGTTTTACAGAAGTAGGGCAATATTACACATACTAATGTACAACCTTGTTCTATAATAACACTATGTTTGCATTCCTCTCAATTGACAGTAATAATTAAAACCCATGATCATAAATAGTTGGTTTGCATAGACATCTTGACATTCATTTATTACTTTTCTGATTATCACCATTAAAAATTTCTATAGGTTTTATTTACTAAAAAAAAACTTTGATTAAATAAGCTTATATGCAAATGCTTTTAAATCAATTTACCTTCATATGCATATATGCCTATGCAGTAAATTTCTTAAGTTCAGCCTATGAATTATTTTACATAATAACTACTCCCAATATGGACCTTGTTTAGTGGAAGCAATGGCTTCAAATCCCTTCGCCTATAGCTATGTTCAATAGCTTGGTGACCAATTTGTCTTGATTAAGTCAGATGGAGACATACAAATATACCATACATGCTCATCATTTGGCCTCTTTTCTTTAAATAACTATTGGCATTTCTAGTTCCTTACCTATATCACAAGCATACAAGTAAATGTATTTTCCATTGCCATACATGGTGTTGATCAGCTAGTCTTTGAAAAGAAACACACTATCTTTCCTTTATCCTATGCTTCTTTGATTTTGCTACTAGAATTTATTTTCCCAGTAGGTAAGATCTTCTGATTTCTATTGCCAATCTAATTTATTTTTCAAAGGCAAATATAGTAAGTTATGAAAGTGATGCCCAGGTGTCTATAAGTTCTGGGTCTAAGGAACTGTAGTAAAGAATTACTAGATGATGAGGATACTAGACAGGAAAGCCTACTTTTGCCCTGATCATAGGTAGTATACATTGACTTGTAATGGATATATCTCCAAAAATGGTGCTGTGATGTTTTGATTGCAGTGAAGTAGGCCTCATTTCCATGAGCTCATCCTCTCTGTAAGTGAAAGTTTAAGAACATTTTCAAGATAAAGCAAACAGTATCATAAGCACCTTACATACAATTTCTCTTTAATTATGGGGTCATGACCCAGAAAAGCCAAGCCCTCCTGAAAACAAATAACCACTCTGGACTGGATCCTACCAGAGGCTGTAAAGTACGTTAGAGCAGGCAGCCTGCAAAGGTGAGCCAGACATGGCTCATACAGTGAGGCTGCATGTGCTGACTGCCTACTTTCATTTCTTTTCTCATGATGCAAAGGAAAAATAATTTATTTCTCAGCAGAACCCATGGAGACCATACAAGAATGAATTACATTTTCAATCTACTGGAAAAATAGGACTCTTAACATCAAATTATTGTCTTCTTCCTTTTCCTGTTCTGTTCTCTTCTGCTATTCTTTCTCCTTCACTTTTTTCCTCCTCTCCCTCCTCTTTCTCCTCCTCTTCCTCTTCTTCTGGATCTCACTATGTGGCATTGAATGGCTCATAACTTTCTATACAACTTGATCTTAAACTTACAGAAATGCTCCTGCCTCTGTTTTTTCAGTGCTGGAATTAGAGGCATGAAGTACCTCCCCCAAGTATTAATTTAGAAAACATATTTCAGAAAGAAAAATACAGAAATTTTCATATAAAAGAAAGCATAATTAACTCCAATAAAATGTTTGTAAAAGAATCCTAAGTGAAATTATTATAGCAAAAGGCAATTTCAGTAGAAAAAATCTGGATAGTCAAGAATGAAAAATGAGAGATGTATTAAAGAAATGAGAAGACACAAAGATATTTTTACTAGATTCTTTATAAACTACTTAATTCTTATAATATATAGATTACTTAATAATTATATATAAATATATAATATACATAAAGAAATATAATTAACTATAAAATATATTAACTACTTTTTTACAAATTACTTAAATTACAAATAAAGTTTAAACATAAAATCATAGTATTGTTTGTTGGAGTGCTAAATGTAGAAGATGTAATATTTTCTGGCAGTTCCCATGTATTATCAGGCTATACTGTATATATGGCATAAAGCAGTGGTTCTTAACCTTCCTAATGTGATACTTTAATACAGTTTTTCATATTGTGGTGACACACAACCATAAAATTATTTCATTGCTACTTCCTAACTGTACTTTTGCTACTGTTATGAATCATAATGTAACTATCTGTGTTTTTTGATAATCTTAGGCAAACACTGTCAAAGGGTCGCCACCCACAGGTAGAGAATCATTGGCTAATTGACTGTCCTGGTCAGTCATAGACAATTGTTGATTTCAGTTTTGAGGAGTAAGAAATTGTGCACTATTTTTGATGATACATAGAGTCAGTGTTCCTAACCTTGACATTATACAAGGCTTAATTAATCTTTTATTATATGTGCCTTATATCTCAGTAAAAAAAAATCCACTAGAAATAACAAATGGAAAATGTTTTCTAGTAACTATGAAATATTATCTCTTAGTAAAATATATTAGCTCTATCAAAACCTGACATATTCTATTTTATATGATTCTATAAGATACAAAATATGCCTATAGTTTGGGGTAAAAAATTTTGGCATTTAATTCACAGATGCCAAATAAATGTGATGTAAGGCCATATGTCTGCCTCTTAAAAATGTGTGCTTTGTGTGGTCCAAACAGGAAGTGCCATGGTGCTGTGACAGCTGCCCTCATTTGCTCAGTTTTTATTATTCAGCAGACATGGAGAATCAATCTTTTCTTTTGCCAGAAGCAGGGAAAATGTTCAAATTGTATTTGATGACTAGTTTAAAGAATGCTTTTCAAATTATAAACAACAAGCAAAGTTCTGCAGTGGCTTTTAAAATATGAACTAAAGGAAGATTTTACTTGAAACTGTGCTCATGAAATAATTTTATTGGCAAATTAAATTTTAGAAGAAATTAATGAAACAAATAATTACTGGTAAATACATTAAATATATATATAATGCACTCTTAAAATCTTTAAGATAGAAGCACCACTTTTTTAAGAAGAGGAGAGAGACAGAGACAGAGACAGAGAGATGGGGGGTTATGAAACAATGTCACCAAGAAGAAACATTCCCTAAATTTTTTTTTCTAAGCTTCCTATGTTCCCGACCCACTGCTATTCCGATTCTCAATCCATAAAAGCACACCACAGATAACTCCAAACTCTCTCCTATATAGTGTATTTTTCTATTAAATCCTTCTTTAATAAAATCCTCTATGAGATTTTATTAAAGATAATACATAGCAATGCACTAAGCTAGTTCTTTTCTGAACATGTTCTTAGGATTATAACATGATTAAATAAATTATTCATATCACACAGATGTACTATTTATTTCTGGATGTTGTTAAAATTTTCACAACTTATTTCAAATTAATATAGATCTAGTTACATTGGGCGTTCATTTGTCCATTAGTAAGTCATCTTCAAAGAATTATAGCAAAATTTAGGATGGTAGTAAGTTCTGTGTTAATTGAGCTAGTTTGTGAGATTTTAAATTTTTCTAAAAACTGAATTTTCTATCAAAATTATTTTTATTTGCGACATTGAAGTCTTATATTTGCTATCTTTGTTTATTAACAAAATTTTAATTGTGAAAATAGAACATATCTATAAAATATTAGCAAAAATGAGGAGGCAGCTATGAATGTGATCTAATATAGATATTTTGTAGCTGCTGTAATTTAGGTAGGAGAAATAGCATAAATGTAATTAAATAAATAAGCAATTTACCAATGCCATATTAATTACAGAGATTTGTTCTTATTGAGCACTGTTGGTTCAGTAGACCAGAGCAGCTCATGTGTCACTCAAGGAAGTGGAAAACATAGAATGCCTCAATCTTCAACCACATTCCAAGTCCTAATAAAGAAATGTCAGTCTGAAGGCTTCTTTTCCTAGAAGTAAAAAGATCCCACATTACAAATGCTATCTGAACTAATTATTATCCATTGCTGTCATACAACATCATGGCTAAGATTGTTGGTTTCGTGCATGAGATCAGACACACACATACTACCAGGGCCACATGAGAGTTTATTCAGTAGAGTTGCCAGGCTAATACAGTTGCAGAGAAGCAGAAAAAAGAAAAGAGACAGATTGCCACATAGCTTCTCCTTTTAAGATAACGGGTAGGCATGGATTGATGTAGCCATTCCTAGGGGCATGTTCTACTGGTGCCATGTTGGCTTTACCACATGGTGGCTACATGAGGGGAATTCTTATTTCACTAAGCATCATGTTGGGTTCACCACGTGCCTTGCCAGGAATCCTTGCAAAGATACTTTTTAGAAGAAGGTTTAGGCCTGTGGTTCCAGAAAGACAAAGTCCATCTTAGTGAGAAGGAGAACAGCAAAAGGACAGGGGCAGGAAGCTGAGAGCTGTCAACAGCAAGCATGAAGTACAGAGAATGAACTAGAGAGGTTTCTTACTTCCCAGAGGCATGCTTCCTTCAGCAAAACCATGCCATCTAAACCTCCCCAAACATTGCCACCAACTGGGGACTCAGTGTTAAGATGCCCAAGATAGTGGTGGAAAAGTCACAATGCCTCATAAAATCCATTACATCTTCCTTCAGATGTAGCGCTCTCACCCATCTTAAGTACAAGGCCATGATCTTAAATGCCTACCAGTGGTGAGAAATATTACCAAATTAAATGTCAAAAAAAACATGATAGTTTTTCAGTGGTATGGCCCTTCGTTAAGTAGAAGGAAGAATGTCATCATTAAATGTCTTAGCATTTTTTAAAATCATAAATGGGATGTTTCAAACTAATGACAAGTTGCAAGTGTCATGTAGGTGCAAACTCAGGCACATACCCCCAACCCAATTAGGACTGGCCAAACAATGAGATTGAGCCTTCGGTTTGGCTAAAGAGGGATGTTCTCCATCTGCAAATATTCTTTAAGGAGAGGCAAGTGACATTAGGACATTAAATTTTCGAGAGGAAAGAAGAGATTCATGTGTAACACTGCATGTCAGCTCGTCAAAGGCTCCAAAACTACAGCACAATAGTTCTAAGCTGACCCTTAAAAAACACAAAGGCCCCTTCTGCCTCCGTGCCAGGACAAGAAATGGACCAGAATACTATCCAGCCATGCTTTTTCTCATTCTCCCTTCCTCCCCCCCTCCCTTCCTCCCTTTTTTCCTTCCTTCTTTTCTCTCTTTCATTTGACACACTGAAGTAGGGGGGTGCAGAACCTAGGGCTTCATAGCACATGCTTAGAAAGTTCTGTATCAGTGACATGTTCTCATGTCTTCTAACACTTTTTTATGCAAAGCTAAGATGCTCAGGATGATCTTGAAGAGCGTGCTGCTCAGGGAATTCCTGAAGGTAGGAACTCCTGCCTCAACTTCCCCAGCATCTGATATTGATAATCTCCCTCCAGGATTTCCACTTATTCCTTATCCTAAAAGTAGAGATAAAGTCTCTTGACAGAAAGGAAAGGGTTCCTGTTGTCTGAGTGGTACTTATTCCTGTAAAAGCACATACTCTGGCTAACAGGTGTTACTTATCTCTTGGTGTGACAAAATGCTTGACAGAAGTAAAGGACAAAAAAGTGTATTTTGGTCCAGAGCTTTAAGGAGAATTTTAGTTCATCGTGGTGTTCCCATTGAACATAACATTGTGGAAAGTTATGGAGGAGTTGTGGTTTCTTGTCAAATTTTATGGCTTGGACAGTCTCTATATATTTCAATCATATAAATACAGCCATAGTATTTCAGATTCTTTAGTTCTAGCTTGTCCTTGACAGGAATAGTATGTTGATACTGAACTTGCATTTTGCCAAAGCTTTCATTGTTTTATTTAATTTTATTTATGTATGTGTTTGTGTGACAGTATATATGTGGTACATAAGTGTGTTGCACAGGGGTGTGTGTGTGTGTGTGTGTGTGTGTGTGTGTGTGTGTGTGTGTGTGTGTGTGTGTAGACTTCTGCTCAGAAGGCAGAGGAAGACTTTGGGTATTGGAGTCTGTCATTATACTTTATCTCCTTTGAGACAAGCTGCCGCGTTGAGCCTAGAGCTAGGCTGGTGACTATGAAGGCCCAGTCACCCTCCTTTTGCCTCACTTCATAGTACTGCAGTTTTTAGGCATGCACACATAAGTCAGTCTTTTATATGGGTGTTGAGGGTTCAAATCCAGGTTCTCATGGCAGCAAGCACTCTATCCCAATGAGGCATCCCCACAGCCCATCAACTATATTTTAAGTTACAGGATTCTTCTCACAGTGGCTGAAACTTTAATATTTAGTGAAGCCATCATAAACTTGGCCTTCAGTCAAATGATTATATATTTTATCTTTTATTGTGACTTTTTAAAAGCTTTGTTACTAAGTAAAGTAAGAGAAAGAGAGCTAGAAGGGGAATAGGTTAGGATGGGAAAGAGTTTTTTTTGTGTGTGCGTGTGTGTGTGTGTGTGTGTGTGTGTGTGTGTGTGTGTGTTATGCCTGTTTGTATCTTGGCATCTATGCATCTCAGACATATGTGGGAGGAGAGAGAAAATTTATGCTTGAGATGAGCAATTTAATTTATGACAAATTTAAAACTACAATAGTAGTTATTTGATTGCAGAGGTCATATCTTTGAAAATTCTTTATAAAATTTATGGTTGAGAAAAATAGAAAGGAGTAGCTGAAATTAGACATTACCCAAATAAAGCTTTTATGTTATTTAGTTCACAATACAAAGCAGGAAAGAAGTCATTATCACCAAGGACAAGGTCAATGATGATTAATGAAGCAAGACATAGTTGCTTTTGTGCTATTAGTCTCTATTTATCATCTAAGTCACTATTTAGGCTCCCTTTCTTCACTGTAGTCTCAACAAGAAACATGCCCAGCTGTTGGATCAAGTTAAGGATTAGGCACAAGTTAACATAATTTTTATAGAGTCAGAGTCCCTGGGGTCCAGGGTGGGATCAGCAAGGCAGCCAGAACACAGGAATCTAAGCAATAATTTAAAATCATTTATGTTCCTCATGTGTTTTACTTAAAATCTGGAAAGAAGGAATAGAATCTATTGCAATCCCTAAAATACCTTCCCTTCTCATCAGCTCCTCTTACATGATAACGTAGGTCTCTCACCAAAATTCCTGTAAAAGCCTCCTATGCAAGTTTTAGTTCTTAAATTTCTCTCTTGTTGCTACATTGTTTGCCTCCTGCTCCATTTCTCCTTCTAATAATGCATCATAAAAACTGCTAAATAAACCAGGAGCTTTTCTGAGATTAGTAGAAGAGGAAAATTAATTTGAAAAGACAGAATCCATTTCAGTAGCTAATGAAGAGAAGAAAGGTATGTATCATTATTGTTAACAAACTAACCCCCTATAGATTTTCTCATTTAAGGATCTAGAGATGCAGATGCTACACACTGGTCCATTCTTCCCTGACTCAGGGGTCACATATTTCCAGTCCATTTCCTTTGGCTTTTTGTGTTCATGACTTAGCTCACTTGTGTCTCTTTTTGAGATTGTGTTTCCTCCTTTTTAATACTGTTTTCTTTTATTGAAAATAGATTTTTTTTCATATAATATATTCTGATCACGGTTTCCTCTCTCTCTTTTCCCCTATTTGATTTTCTTACTATTTCTGTTCCTATCTGAGTTGTTCTTTCTTCAATTACCTACAAGAATGACTTCAAAAACAAATCACTTATTAAGTATGTTCAAAATTGGACAATTGGCACAGATGTATACAGAAATAAATGTACAAATCTAGTTTTATCAAAACAAAAATGTTTATTGAGGAATAGCTGCTGGATTTGCAAGTTAGCTTTAGCTTGTACTGGCACACTTTCAGGAAGATTGTTTTGCTGAAGGCGTTATTACAATGCTTTAGGTTTCTCTGTTCAATTATGATACAGTCCTATGCCTACTGGGTATAAATGCTACCCCACCCTGCCGCCCGCAACAACAGCTGCTTTCACATCCTGTTCACAGTGGTGTTGGGTTACTTTGGGGATCGCTGAAATGCCAGAGGACTGGCTGGGATCCAGAATCTTGGTGGTGGTGATATTATCTGGTCATTTTAGATAAAGCATGACTCCACTTGATGGTGATGAAATATATTCTGAATAACATAGAGTAATTATGACAGATGGGATACCAAAAATATGCCTCAAGCATATGTAATCTGCCACTGTTCTAATCTCTAGTTTGGTTGGGAACCTGAGAACAATTTGTCTTCCAGCCAGGCCAAGTTGGGTTTTATTTAGTAAATTAGTGTATTAGTTGCCATTGTATCTGCTTAGGTTTATATGTGGTAATAGTCTTAATTCTAGTTTGACTGAGGCTGATGTTCAATGCATGTAGCATATATGTAACGTAATTTTTAATTATACCTTCAAAATGCTTTTTAAATTTGTATTATTTGGAGTGTGTGTGTGTGTGTGTGTGTGTGTGTGTGTGTGTGTGTGTGTGTAAAAGAAAGAGAGAGAGATAGTTTGTCTTTGGCCTGGAACTTGCTAATTAGGCCAGTCTGGTTGGGCAATGAGTCTTAGGGATCCTTTTGTCTTCACCTCCTTGTGTTGGAATTACAAACATATACAAACCACACCTGGCTTCTCCACGAGTGTACTAGGATTTGAACTCGTGTTTGTAGGTCAAGCAGTTGGCTGACTGAACTATCTCTCCTGCAGTCCTCAAGGCACTTGCTTAAAACTAAATGAAACAGCCTGAACCAGGCTCTATGTCACATGCTCCTAGAACCCTGGCCAGAATATACTGGGTCATGCACAGATCAATGCCTGATTCACAGCCATCTAGCTTGGCAATTGCTAAGAACTCTGACGATTTGGACACCATGGTAATTATGACCACATAGTTTTTGTGATATTGCAGACACAATAATCAGGCTGAAATTAGTTAAAAACAGAATTAACAAAGACAATATAAACAGACATGGGTTAGGGGAAGCAAAGAGAACACAACACAGAGAAGAGAAGCCTGGAGTCAGAGTTCAGATACAGATGCGGCTGTAAGCAGAGATGATGGAGGTGCCACAAACAGAACTTCAGGCTCTCCTCTTGAGGGATCACAGTTTAGCCAAAATGTGATAGATCTTATGTCCCAAAACACATCAGTCATAAAACATTTGTGCCACGACATATGAAAAGTCCTTTCCCCTGAAAATAATTGACTGGAAATCTGATAAACCTAAAAACAAAATATTAATGTGTTATTGATAAAACTTGGATATTAAATATATATAGCCCAAGTTTAGCTTGTTAATGACCTAGTGTTTCTTGCATTCGGTTCATTACTACTGAATATATTTATTGCAGTGTCATAATAAAGAGGGGAAGCAGGGTAGAAAAAGACTGGTTTGAAAACCTCTTTCTGGGGCTGAAGAGATGGCTCAGTGGTTAAGAGCACACGCTGCTCTACAATAGGACCCAGGTTCAATTCCAGCATCTATCTATAGGCAGCTCACAACTGTCTGTAAACTCCAGTTTCAGGGGATCTGATACCCTCACACATATATGCAGACCAATGCATATAAAATAAAAATTAAAAATTAAAAAAAGGGAAACCTCTTTCCTATGTATTCTTGGTTTTTATTTTCTGCCCCAGTTTGTGTTATTAAGAAGTATTTCAAACTGCCATCACTAAAAAGAAGCAACTGGAGAAATTAAGCCACTTTTTATTAGTACATTATTATCACAACAAAAAATAGATTTTCATGTCCTTCTTTTGACGCTAAAACTAATGTTTAAAATGCATTAGTCCATTTTCAAAACAACTTAATTAAACATGCAGTGGGATGATGTGGGATTAGGTTTGCAGAAATGTGTATAGAGTTGCCCGCACATGTGTAGAGAGGTTTATGTTAGGTTCCTTTCTCTATCTATCACTTTCCACCTTAAATTTTAATACAGTTCTGTCCTGAACCTGGAGCTGCTAAGTGCCTGGGATCCCCTGGTCTCTGCCTTCCTAGTGATGAGATTATAGCTATCTACTGCTACCCAACTATCGATCTTGTTGCTGGGGATGGAACTGAGGTTCTAATTCTTGCACAATCACCAAGTAGGCTACCATCTTAGTTTTAACTATTGTTTTAAATAAACGAAAATATGTACAAAAAGCCATTGTGGAGATTTGAATAAGAAAATGTCCTCATGGGCTCAGGTACTTGCACCCTGGTTCTCAACTGGGGTGCTATTTGGGGAGATCATGAAGCCTACAGGAGGTGAAGCTCTGCTGGTAGAGATAATCCACTGTGGGTGTATGGCCTCCCCCCACTTCCATTTGCTTTCTACGATGTAGTGAGATTCAGTTGTTAGCTGGCAAAGCTTGGAGGCATGTCTCTGGAATGCCAGGAGCCTGAATGGGGTATGGCCAGGCTCCATTGACCCTCATGTTACAGGTGGCATCTCAACATGGGGCCTGAACACCAATATAAAGCTTGAGAAAGATTAAAAAGGGTTCTAGAGCAAAGAATCAAAGCCAAAAGCAGCTTCCAATTTATGTCTTTGATGGAGTCATAATACAGAGACACCATGGTGTTTGGGCTTGAATTACAAAATGGCTGTTTAAACTATACCAAAGCCAGTCTCTGAAGTCTCACAGCAGACTCAATTCAAACAACAAGCTGCATATGATGGATTTAAAGTTTCTGTTTATATTGGACAAAAAGGAAACAAAGTCAAAGATGGCTTCTCAGTGGCAACATTTTCTTGACTCAGCTCTGCTTGCTGGAGGCCAGCAGAGGCTTGGCTTTTTTAAGTGAAGCTTCCTGATTCAGGCTTAGAGGCAAAACACTTGTGAGTCTTTTAAGAGGCCATGATGCCAAATACTTAAATGAAGTTCATAAGCAGCAGATGGCAGTGCTTTACTTGGTTGATATATAGACCCTAAAATTCTCCAGAGTGGTAATTATGTCTCATAATTAGTTAAAAAGCTAAACTGTATGAAGCTAGACTAGGATCTGGGTAGAGCCAGCCAGCCACCCTAGTGAATCCTTTAATCTTTAGCCACACCTTGACAGATTAAAGATGTGGTTAGAAACAGAAAGAAATAGAGGGAGCTGGGTGGAGTCAGCCACTTTAGCCAAGCAAAGTTGTGGTCAGAAACAGAAAAGACTAAGAAATTAGAGATATACAGCAAAACAGATTTTAAAAATCTAAATGGTTTAGAGTGTGTTTAGAAATATACATAGGCTTAAGAGAAAAAAGAAAAAAGGATAGAGTAAGTCCTTAAATAAAGAAATAGAAGAAAAAAATAATAAGCATGTAAAGATAGAAATTACAAAGAGTGTCTGGATACTGTATGTTATTGTCTTGTCTTTAAGGTTTTTTGACTGAAAATGAAGTATTAAAAGCTGCTAAAAGCCATTTGATTACAAATGTTCCTGGATTAATCCAGCCTATATTTTTTGTAAATAAGTTGACTTTAAAATTGAAATCAAAAGCTATGCTGCTTTGGAGAAGATATTTTCTTTTTATTTCCACAGAAAGTAAGAAGCTATGAATTTATTTCTGATTTTAAAAAATGAGGTTTGATAGAAGAAGACCCCCCTGAAAAGTCTCCAATGGAAAAAGATGGTCCAGATATTTCAGCATTTCAGAGCACCTCTGTTGCAGTTTCCTCTGAGTTCTGCACTCAAAACAACTTCAAGGAGACTGGCTGAAATGACCCAGCCTTACAGACTACTCCACCAAGGACTTGTCCATAATCCTAAATTTTTCTTTGGATCCCCATGTGATTTCCAATGCCCCAATTCAGCAGGAAGTAGCCTAGAGAACTATGCCCACATTCCCAAATTATATATTATGGATGTTTGTATTTGTTTACAGTGTTGGGTATAAGTAGTTATAGATAATAAAGAAAATGGAGGTTAGATTTTGGGTTCTTCTTGTTTTAAAAAGAAAAAAAGGAGAAATGTAGTGGGATTATGTTGCTACATAGTAAATAATTGTCCCACCTACTAGTTTAATAAAAACACTGATTGGCTAAAGGTAGACAGGAAATATGTGTGAAGCTACCAAACTGGGAAAACTCTGGAAACAGAAAGAACAGTGCAGAGATGCCATAGAGAATCCAGAGAGATGCCACAGAAACACCACAATGAGATGGCAGCAGATGCAGAGAAAAGAAGCTGAAATGCTGTTCTGAGAAAAAGTATCAAGCCTTATGGCTGAATAAGATAAGAAAGATGAGTTAGTTTAAGACTAAGGCTTGAGCAAGTTATATGCCTGGGCCCTAGGTCAATCAGCATAAAATTAATATAAGCATCTGTGTGGTTACTGCGGGTCTCTGTGTGGTTTGCAGGGTCTGTGGGTCATCAGGCCAGAGCCTCAGGGCAAGTATGGTTCAGAAACCTATTACAACACTACTTCGTGTTTATGGTTGAAAATGTAGTTTTTCAGCTTCTTGTTTCTGTGCTGCTGCAATACTTCCATAGTCATTATGGACCCTCCCTCTGGAATTGTAATCCAAAATACATGCTTTCCTCCATATGGTCCACTGGGTCATTACATTTTATCACAACAACAAAACATACTTAATACAGTTGTTTTCTTTACCAGTTATGAACAAATATACACATTTAGAAAGCAAATTCAGACTCAAGCTTTTTTGTATTTTTTGCCAATATGTGCTCATTTAAAAAATCACAAGTGTTTTAGTTATTTGCAGGGTACCTTTGCAGAAACAAATTACAATTAAATCATATGAGATATTCAAAAGTTTTAATGCTACACATTTTGTTTTACATGTAACATTGTTCTTGGGCTCTTTCAAGAGGCTAAATTCTGTGTTTCTACATGTACTAATTATTTTTCTTGCTGCTATGACAAAATATAGTAAGAACGCCTAGAAGTTCCATAGCTTTTCCAAGCAGACCACCAGCTAGAAAAATGTTCAAGTACATGACCCTATGGGGGATATAGTTCATTCAAACAACAGTCAAAAAAGTGACCACTTGTGATAAGTCAGAACCGCTAATATGCACCTCCATCTACACTCTGACATCTATTAAAAACTCCTAGACCAGGTAAAGATAGACTTTGAGTATGTGTGGACTAGAAGCCCATTCTAAAAAATTTAATATAACTATATATAAATATTATATTAAAAACTATATAAAAGAAAACACAAGTCAAAAGATTTTATGTGCGTGCATATCTCATGCAATAAAATTCTAGTTTTTCTACATTAAACAGATAGAAGGGACAGTGAGAATATAATAAAACAGAGTTCAAATACTCTAGAGTGAAAAGAATCACATTACTATAAAAGCCATACTTCTGGGCAAATATTTCTGACCAGACTGACTCATCTCTGAATTATTTTATTGTTTTATATTACATATGCTTTTATTTTTCACATAATGATTATCTTGCAATTTATCTTTTATAGAGAGAAAAAAATTATTTTTACTCTTTATTAAAATAATTGATTAAATTTTAATGCTAATGTCAATAATATACACTAGCTTATGTGTATACTATTAATTGTATACATTAATATGGTTAAGTAAGCTTTGAAGAGTACAGTTTTATCACTAGAACTGGTATTTCTTTAGGTCATTTCAGTGCATCTGTAGCAATGTGTGTATTTAACTTGTAACAGATAGACTTCTCTAATTTATGATGTAACAGCCATTCTCATATATAGCCTAATAACTTTCAATGCATAAAATGTATGATTTCACACCTAGTTATGCTAATTGCTTAGAGTATTATTAAAATATGTCTTAAAACATAAGAATTTTTAAAAGTACAATTTTAATGAACTTCCACACTGACTACATGTAAATATTGTGAATTTATTAATTTTCATGTTGCATTAACAAGTACATTACTGATATGAGAGACTTTGGGGCAGCATTAACATTGATTAGATTCAGTCTTTTGTTCTTGACTTCTATATAAGGTAATAGGAAGAAGTTCCCACATGCCTCTTGTTCAGTATTTAAATCCACCTCCTATTCCCCTTTGTCTGACATGTTTGCAGTGTTTATTGATAAAGGACATAATTATATGTCCTAGATATAATAGGTATGGATAATTTGCCTGTGGCTTTGCATTTTTGTATCACAACAGTGTGTAAATCAGTATTATTTGCACACAAGTATTCCTGGAAAACATCCCTACTCTAAGTTGCCTCACTGTGCTTACAGAAAACAACACACTACCTAAAGACATGGCTAATTCAACATTCCATTAGGTCCCTCACATCAGCTCCAAAGCCATCCACTGTAAAAAATGTGAGAAAAAAAAATGAAATGTAAAAAGATTAAGTCTTAACCAACCTCATTTAAATCATCTTTCTTTTAGAATTTCTAAAAAATAGATGACCATACATGGTGGGAGAAATTTTGCCCAACCCCCACAAAAGATATATGGTCATATACCTGTGGATCAGTAAACATGACCTTATTTGGAAAAAAAGTTTTTTACAGTTATAATTAAGAAACTGGAGATGGGATTGTCTTGGATTACAGAAAAGATCCTCGAATCTAAATGATGAGAACACTTGAGCAGAAGCGAAAGGGAGGGGAGGTGGAGTCTGAGAACAGCAGAGGAAGCCATGTTCAGACATTATGAGGCAGTCACAAGGTATGGTACACCACCAGGAGCTTCCAGTGTGATTGCAAGTTCGAGACTCTTGACTTTAGAATTCTGTGTCCTATAACTGAGAAGGAAGAAGATCCTGTTGTTTTAAGTTATCAAAATTTGGATAGTTTGTTATGACAACCTGAGGAGCCAATAATGCCAGAGTCCTTCCCAGACCCATGCAAGTGGTCCAGGCAGCAAAGCTTCTCTACTTCCACAATAGATTTCTTCTGACTTGGATAAAACTATGATGGCCAAACTTTCTTTTTGTCACTTTACATTTCAAAATAATTTCAAGTTTATTTTTTACTGAGCTGCAATTGTTAATATTTGGTGACATTTTCCACATACAGTATGTATACGTTTACATACTCTATATTGCTAATACCCACTATAAAAATTATTGAGAAAATACTTCCCTAATGTTTAAGTACTATATATATATAATTTTAAAATATATATATATGCACATACATGGATGGGAATGTAGATGAGTCACAGAAACCTTGATAGTGTATTTGAAACCCTGGGTTCCATCCTTAGCATTGCAAAAAATTTTTATCTGAGATAATAGTTTCATTCACAATTTTGTCTCTACTATAAACCTCAATGTATATTTAAAAATTATTTTGTGTGCCTATTATGAACCTTATAATTAATAATTGTTATCATGGCTTAGTATAAAATATATTTCATTTTTCATGTGTTTAAAAAAATAAACCTAATCCAAAATATAAAGAAGAATTCTATGTCAAGTTCTTCAGATTCTTTTAATTCAAAACTATTTTTTACCTTTGTTTTACAACATTGTAAAAAGTTTTAAAGATTATAGTCCAATTATTTTTTAGAATACCTCCCACTCTAGGTTTTATTGCATCCATGTTGATTGATTTTGATGATATATTTTACAACAGATGCTCTATTTTGCAGAATACTTTAGTGCACATATTGTATTATTTCCAGAGCTTTGCATCAGGAGCATGTGATATTTACAGGAGCATGTGATATTTATGTGCCTTATTTTTGTTGATGTTGAACATTAATCATTTATGCTTAGTGGTCTGTCTGTATTCTTCATTGCAAAATTGCATTGTCATTCCCTTTTAATTAGTAAGTATTTAAGGAAAGATACTGTGATGTTATACTATTATTCTATTTCCCCTAACATGTTAGAGTATTTGTTCTGGCCTCTACTACCAGAAATGAGTATTACAACTCAGTTGTTGCCCAAAAGGGCCTCAAAGAAATTCCAAATAATTCAGGCTATTGTCAAGGCTATTGGTTGCTCTCCACAAACTGATGGTAAGGCCCTATTGTTGAAGACAACAATTACAAATCTATTGAACATGGAGAAGTCGAGCTGATGCCTAAGTAGACCTTTTACCACTACCAATTTGTTTTCATGATACTCTGAAAACATGGTACTTCTTTAGAAGGTACTCTCCACTCTAGAAGCTAATCATCAAACTAGTTACAAGCCCTGCTATTAACAACAGTGAATGGCCTGCATAATACACTGGTGCTATAGTGAAAAAAAAAATCAACCACTATCTGATTAGATTTAAAGACTACTTTGTGAAATGGAGCCTATGCGCAACAATGTTCCTATAGCCAAGGTCCTGGAACCGGTTAGGCTGTGGACATAGGGAAAAACCAAATACAATTTCTCTGCCAAAGGCCCATAAATAAAATTACTCTAAATGACATTCTGCTATGCCTTTAGATTAGTGTCTCTCTCATCCATCAGCAGAGAAGCTTCCTCCTGCAAGAGATGAGAACCGATACAGAAACCCACAAATGGATAATGTGCAGCAAATCAGAGACCTTGGAAAACTCAGTCCTAAATGGGACATCATCATGTCCATTTATGGGCTCAGGGCTCAGGGAACTCTGAAGAGGAAATATTAAGATTTCAGAGTCAGAAGGGATAAAGAACCCCAAGGAAATTGTGTTTTTCAGATACAACAGGACTGAGGCACATATAAACTCACAGAGACTTTGGCATCATACACAGGGCTTGCAAAAATGTAAGTCAGATGGAGTCCCAGTGAGGAGTGGGTAGAGTGAACATGAGCCCCCATCCCAAACCAAGAAGCCATCTCCAATTTACAACTACCAGCAAATGAAAATTTAGTTTTTTCCAATAGTGTCTCACTGGGTATACAAACCATCTTAAGGGCAGGTCCCATGCCCAGCAGTAGACAGTCAACTCAAAATGAACTCAATGGTCTTTTTGCAAAGGTTTTTTTTTTTGTATCATGATGTTGTGTTTTGGTATTTTTTTCTTTACTGGTATTTTGCTTATTATTATGGTTTTCAAATTTATGTTTTTATGTGGTGTGTGCTTGTATATGTATTTCTCATACAATTTTGTTTGTTTGTTTGGTAGATTTTATTCTGATTTGTTTATTGTTTTAAAACTTCCCTGTTTGTTTTCTAAAGAGAGCAAGAAAGAAGGCATGGAGTTTGATAGCTGGGAAGTTGGGGAAGATCTGGGAGAAGATGAGAGAGAGGAAACTGTGATCAGTATGAATAACTACTTTCAATAAAATTGAGAGTCTTTTTTGACATTCATCTGTCCCATATTTGTTCTATAGAGGTTCGTGTGGCATAGTTTCTATGGTCATCATGAACTCTTATAGGGTCTATTAAAAAAAAGACTTGACATAGGTAGCTATGGAATAATACATATGTAACATTTGTCCCTTGTTGGTGGCACAAAGCTTCTAAACCCTTGAGATTTCCTGAATGATAGAAATTCATGCTGATCCCCTCAGCCACACCTGAGTTTATGGTAATTAGGTGACTCAGAAGTTCCCAGACTGACTGGTGATGATTAAGGCACTCCTAGTCCTTGCAATCAAGCTCAGAAAGAAAGAAAGAAAGAAAGAAAGAAAGAAAGAAAGAAAGAAAGAAAGAAAGAAAGAAAGAAAGAAAGAAAGAAAAAGAGGTAGAGCTGGAACTGCATTCAACAAGATGCTCAATCTTTAATGAAACTGAAAATTATAGTATAAATTTGTGTATCTGTTTTGTGTGTGAGAGCACATACTTGAGTACCACAGGATGTATGTGGAAGGTGCTTGAACTTGGACATGTCAGTCTTCTTCCACAGTGTGGCTTCCAAGATTAAACCCAGGTTTCCAGCCCAGCCAGCATGAAACTCCAATTTAAAAAGTCAAATCAGACTTCAGTTTATTTTAAAGTGAATCCAACTACCCTTTATGATAGTGATATCAATAGGTTGGGAGCCCTGGGGCAGGTCACGGGAGCTCGATATCACCTCCTGCCCTTATCCACCCTGTGCATTCCATCTACTTGGCTGCTTCTGATCTGTGGTCATTCTAACAAGTGGAAGTCTTTTCCTGAGTTCTAGTGAATTATCCATTGATAATAAAAGAAGGACATTGATTACCAAGTTAGACAGAAATGCCTAGGGTTTTTGCAGTTGCTCCTAGTATCTTATATCAGAGCAGAGCTCTGGAACCTACAAAATAGTATTGTTCCTCTCAGTAGTTAGTGTGATAGATTTGACTTGTGAACACCCCATATGAGGCCATAGAAATTAAAAAATTACCATGTATCAGAAAATCAGTCTCCCAGAAGCTAGACACACAAAATCCATTCATATGGTTTTCCTAAAATGACAAATCTTTTGAATAGCAAACAGATCTACACTAAAACCAAAAGGCTTCAATGACCTTGCACAATCCTAGAAATGTAAGAGGAAGAAATGAAACAGGAACATAGAAGAACTGTCAAGGCCTTGCCGAGCTCAGTGTCCTCTCTAGATCTACTCTTCACCATTGATCATGGAAAATGAATGACAGGTTCAAATGGCCCAGTTGCAAGCTGTCATGGTAAGAAAGCAAGAAACAGAGCAAAAGGCTTAGTGCAATACTTGACCACAACATATTTCCTTAGTTAGATATGGTACATGTGTGATTTACATTCTGAATGGAGTCAGAGATTTTTCTTTAGGGATTTTAAACCACACAGCAAACTGACCATGACATACAAGCTTGACTTTTGGGTTAGCAAAGAGATTTCTCTAGTGGCTGTAAGACAATTGTCCAAAGAAATAAAACAGAAGCATCATATCTTTGTGCTAAACGTGCTAAACCCTATCTGTGAACAGATTTCTTTAAAAAAAAAAATCAAGCAAATAAAATAGAGGTGGGGCATGGAGTTTTAGAAAGACTAAGACACAGCCCTGCATGTAATCACATACATGGGAGGCTAAGGCAAGAGGGAAAGGAATGGAAGACTAGCCTGGGCTATATGAGACCTTGTCTTAAAACAAATAAATAAGAAAGAGAAAAGAAAACTCAAGATACTATGTAAAACAAAGCTACTTCAGACATAAAAGTCTCAGGAGAGGGAAAGTATCTTGAAAGGATGTAGACTGAGCAGTTTTCTTGATGCTCTCCATATCTCCTGAGCGCAGGCTGGAACCACAGTCTGCTGGTTATGGGTCTACAGCAAACCTATCTGGTTAGCAGAGTAACTAACGGTGACTTTGTGGTTGGTCAGGTTTGCATTGTTCTTGTTTTGTGTTGTGCCCATTTTCTTCATTCAGCCTCTTTGGTCTTATAGCACGCCACTCATGTTCCTGACCAACACTCTTCACTCTCTGTTGCTTCTACCTGGAACATTCTTTCCCCAAGTATATGACTGATTAGTGTTTAGCTCCCTCAAATATCTGTGTAGTTCTTCCATTCTCTCAGTCATTTCTGCTCATCCAACTCTTCCTTCTCCAGCTTAACAAAGTCAAGTGCTTTATATTTCAATTTACATGAATTTTGTCTTCCAACATAAAATATGCTACATATAGACACATCATTATTTGCCTATGTGTGATACCTCTGCTAACCTTCTTCCTCCTTACCCTCTTAAAACTATATTTAATTAGCTTACATATTAGTGGAATTTCATAAGTCTTATTCATTCATCCTTAGTTTGGAGATTAATTCATCCCTTGTTTTCCCCACACCCTACCCCAGTGCCCATGTAAACTAGTAACTCCCGGTATGGCACCTCCAATTCTTCCATACCACCTGTGTTCTACTATTTCCCTTTATATAGGAAAATCAATAGTTTACCAGGTAGCTTTTCCATGCACACTTCATTTTGGTTAACCCTTCCCCTGCCTTCCTCTCCTGCCCCCACCACTCTACTATCTGCTTCCACATTTCTTCTGCCAGAATTTTCCAACTCTACCTTTATCTCACCTACAATTGTAGTTGGAACTTTTGTTGGGCTCCCAAATAAAGACTTATTATTTATTATGAATTCTCAGCTTCAGCTTAGGCTTGTCCAATTAACTCTTTTAATTAACTTAACCCGTTTCTATTCATCTACAATTTGCCCTGTTTTATTTTCTTTAACCTTTCTTTCATTCTGTATATCTTACTTTCCTCTTCCTCTGTGTCTATTTGGCTTCTTCCTGCCCCAGAGTCTAAATTGCTCCTCTCACTTACTCTCCCTGCTCAGTAGTTTTGCCTATACCTCTTCCTTCACTATTGGCTGTTTAGATTTTCATTAGCTCCATCAGGTGCCTTAGGCAGACAAGGTAAAACAGCAACACATCTTTAAATAAATAAACAAATGCAACATATCTTTGCATAGTTAAACAAATATTTTGCAACATATAATCATATATATATGTATATATATATATATATATTCCCTTACCCACTGGCCAATTATTGCTTTACTGACTTCCACATGTACTCTAGGATAAACACACACACAAAAACATGGGCAAAACATGAGATTTTGCTAGTACTCACATATGAGAGAGAAAAATGTGGTATTTGTTTTTTGGGCCTTAAGTGATCTCACTAAGCATGACTCTTTTCTGGTACCACCCATTTAATTGCAAATTTCATGACTTCATTTTTATTTACAGATGAGTAATAACCCATTGTGTATGTGTCACGTTTTTGTTATCCAGTCATCATTTGATGGACATCCAGATTGGTTTTATTTTTTCACTATTGTAATAGAATGACAATGAAGATAGATGTGTAAACATCTCTGTGATATATCCTTTGGGTATATTGTCAGAGGAAGTAGAGCAGGGTCATGTGATAATTCTATTTCTAGTGTTTTGCTAAGCCTCTGGAAAGATTTTCAAAGTTGCTGCACTAGACTATACTTCCGTCATCAGTGTGATGGTACCCTCTGCTCACATCCACATTATCACTGAGACGAGATGGCAATTTAAAGTCACTATCATCTGTATTTTCCAGATAGCGAAAGATGCTGAGTCTCTGTTCTTTTGTTGAATGGCTGATAGATGTTGTTTCTGTTTGCATATATTCAAATGAATAGTTGGCAAAGGTTTTTTTTTTCTCCCATGCTGCTGTCTGCCTCCTCACCATTTGTCAAAGTTCCTTAAGATCCAATTTTCCATCTCATTTGCTCTCATTTCCTGAGCTTCTGAAGTTCTATTTAAAAAAAAAAAAATCTTACTTGTGCCTGTAAGTTAAAGTTTACCCGTGCCTTTAAGCTGAAGTGTACTCCCCAATTTTCCTCTAGCAGCTTTAGAATATCATGTCTTATGTGGAGCTCTTGATTCATTTTTAATTTAGCAAAGTAAGAGGTAAAGACTCAGCTTCATTTTCGTCCTCTTTGTTTCCCATCACCATATTGTCTTTTTTCAGTATTTTTTAACTGTTTTTACATCTTCTTCAAAAATTATGTAATGAAAGTTTCATAAACTTATAACTGTATCCTCTATTATACCCCATTGGTCTATGAGCCTATGTTTGTGCCAATGCTATGTTGTGCTTAGTACTATAGCTCTATGGAGTAACATAGAATCAGGTATGGTGACACTTCCCAAAGTATTCTTTTGGCTCAGGATTTCTTGTGCTAGCTATCCATGGTCGTTGATGCCTTTATATAAATTTTTGGACTATTTTTTTCTATGCTTGTGAATAAAGGCCCTGGTATTTTTATGTTAATTAAATCTGTAGATTGAGTTTGACAGAATGGTCATTTTCACAATATCAGTTCTAATCCATAAGCATGGAAGGATTGTTTTAATTTTTTCTCATTGAACATGGAATCTCATTCCTGATTTATTTTCTTACAAATGCTTCCAAAGAGCTTTCATCCTATCAGGTAGTCTTCAGTTTAAAAAAAAAAAATTGACTCAGAGCTGGAGCAATGGCTCAAAGGTAAGAGCACTGACTACTCTTACAGAGGCTGTGGGCTCAATCCCCAGTTCCCATATAGAGGCTTACAACAGTCTGTAACTGCAGTCCCAAGAATTCTGATAAACACTTCTGGCATGTACTTGATGCACCGACACACATGCAGGCAACACACCCATACACGCAAAATAATAAAATAAATTTTAAAATAAATAATACTGACACATACCATGCCTTGCTTAATTTGGAGACTGAAAGTGAAATCTTGAGCACTGAGATCATACTCCAACTTTGAAGCAGATTTGAACAGCTGTCAGTGAGCCTTTAGTTTAGTTTCTGGAATTCCTATTGTCTACAATTTTCATACAATCTTTTTCTTCTTTATTCTTTCTTAACACTGTAGGGCAAATAGGATATAGATGGGAAGCGGATGGGATGGTGAAGCCCTTACTAATGGCAGGGAAAGGAAAGGTGAAACTCTTTGAGCTTCCAGAATTCTGTACCAGAAGCTTCCAGAAATAAACTTGTATTACTTGCCCAATGAGCTGTTTTAGAAATTTATATTGGGATATGCTCTCTTCTGCAAATTCTCATGAGTCACTGATATATGCTTTAATAAAATCTCCTGATGATTCCGACTTTATTCAAAAAACTATACTACTGGGCATTCAAAGATTTTAATCAAAACTATAGTAAACAAAGTTAACTAAAAGTATCACTTTATGCTAGCCATGTACTTTTATTCTAAATTATATATTTAGGACACCTTAAGGCTATTAATTACTGTAATTAAATTATAATAATTGAAAATTTGGTTCCTCCTTGAGGATATTACGAATCCAAAATAAACACAGTTTATCTATGTAATCTACCTTTCATTGTTTTGTTTCTAAGTAAACTAAGGGGGGTGATGCTTTTACTGTAAAGATAGTAAATGTGACTTCCTTCTTCATATGAATAAATACCCCTGCTCAAGGAACTCTGTGCCATTAATCATGACACCCTGTGATGAAGCCAGTTAGAGAAGTATAATTTTACCCGCACTCTCATGTAAGCACCTTGGTTTCTAGGGCAAGGCATCATTAATCATCTGACTGTTAGGTAAGCTGCTTCTTATCAAGGAAAACTCACCCTTGAATCAATGAGGGCACTGAAACCCTGCTTTTATCAGAAAGAAACAATAATTTCCATGTAAGGCTTACTTCCTAGGAGATAGAGCTACAATCTCCTGTCCCAGTGAACAGTTTTTGAGGGGGAAAAAAAAACATGCAGAAGGGTAGCTTGGAAGAAAATTTCCATCAATGTGATAAATCAGACAACATAAGGTTAAATTAGGTTAATCTTTATGCTACATCCATCCATCTTTTAATCTAAGGAAAGGAAATTGTGTAAAACACTGAGTATGAAAAAGATGACACTGATTAGTGTAAAGCTACTAAGCTGGAAATTAATTATTAAGTTTAAGTTTACCATCAGACAGTAGGCAATATACACTGCAGTCACTGTGGAGATAGTAAAGGGACAGATGGCGTGGTAACAGTGGATCAGGAGCATTCTTCATGCAGAGCACCGCTATACTGAGGACAGTGACACAGATCTGAGGCAGGGTCTACATCAAATTAGCAGCAAGACTTTGAGAAAGGAGACCTAACTGCACCCCAAGAATAGACTGTGCTGCAAAGGTGAACTAGAGGGGAGTGGAATACCACTGAAGACAGAGAGTTCAGTTTTCAGAGGGAACATGCACAGAAGAAACCTTGATGCTGATCAGACCCCCAGCCGCTTCTAAGAGATTTTGCTGAATGTGCATTCTACGAGCCTTGTTCCCATTTGTAGTGACCTCTAGGTATAAATTTGGGCTTCTGCCCACCAAGAGCTTTTTAGTCACTATTAAAAAGGAATTTTTTTTCAACTTGTGGCTTTCATATCTAAAAGTTATCAACAAAAATTATTCTCAATGAACATTCAATTATTTTATTGTTTTGTTCTCAAAGTAAAAATATTTATAAAACAGTCTTTCTCTTAATTTTTGATTTAAAGAAAATTACACCAAACACCTTCCATAGATTGTGATTTTGGAATTTCTCCTCTCTAGAAAACCATGTGGATTTTAAAAAAATACTTCTTTTTCTGCTCATCAAAACTTTACTCTGTTGGCTTAGGGTTGCAATCCTACTTTTGGATTGAGACTCTTGCCAGCCCTGTAAGAACCCAGCCTCAGGTAAAAGGATCAGAATGGCACTAGTATGTGAGCACATGAAGATGTTTGGAATTGAAGGGAACTTGGAATAAGAAAACACCGACTGATCAGAGTTGCACGAAATCAAGTCAAAATGAATCTGACTCCTATCTTTACAAAGTGGCACTTAAGGACATGATGTTTCTATATAACATAATTAAGTACTATTGACCAAGAATCTATACATTTTATTAGATTTTACTCTTTTCACCTTAGTTTAATGCTTCCTTTTTGTTCGTGTCAAAAATATTATAAAGATTTTCTGAAAAATATTTGGAATGTTTGAGAACCATTGGTTGTGTTCTGAGAACATGGTGACATTGTAGTGAGCCTTTTATCTTATGTGCTCTTCTCCACACAAAGGAATCATCATAGATTATTACCCTCATTTACCAGATGGGAAAGCTAGCTAGATGCTAAGAGGACAACAGAAAAATAACTTGCCACTTCCAAACCAACAGTACAAAGAACTTGGCTTGCTCTGATCAGCCCCAGTGTCTTCAATTCTACCACTCATATTATTGTAATGCTTCTAAGAGTCAGCCTACTTCTAAGAATTCACTAGAATTCTATGCTCTGTCTACTCTATTCATCTTTACAGCAGCTCAGGAAATAGAAACTATTCCTGTCTTCAATCACAAAATAAGAAACTGAGGCAAAAAAATGGTTAGATGTAGTAGTGAGTTAAGAAGATGTCTACCTTAGGGTTTTTTGTTTTGGTTTGTTTGGTTTGGTTTGGTTTGTTTGTTTGTTTTGTTGTTGTTACTAACTTGACACAAGCTAGGATCATCAAGAAAAAGAAATCTCAACTGAGAAAATGCATCACCATTTTCCTGAAGGACATTCTCTAGGTAATGACTTACATGGGCAAGGCTAGACCACTGAAGACCATGTCACCCCTGGGCAAGTTGGTCCTGGGTTGTATAAGAAAGCAAGCTAAAAATAGATGCTTATTTGCTGTGGGGTGGTATCTATCCTTAATGTGGGTATAAAGATAAGATATATGATATAGTAAGGAATTATACTGGTTTGGAAAATTGTCAGTAGTAGTTTCAGTTCTTTTTCTATGCTTCCTGAACTCATCAGCCTCAGGAAGTCAACTAGATTTTTAGTACCAGGCCTCTCTTTACAGAAAATGAAGACTATCTCAGAAAACTACAATTAGACACAATGCAGCAAACGACTGATTGTATGGAGCACAGATCCAGTGGATACATCTACACCACTTATCTTACATCTATGGTCCAGGGAAAAGAAGACAGAAAGATTTTAAGAGCCAGAATACCAAGAAGTCTGCTGCAAAACAGTCTTTCCTAAAATTACTTGCATAGACAAAACTGGACAAATAGCAATATCAATAGACATGTTAATATGCCAGGGGGAAAGTTTGTAGTGTCACACTCCTAGACAAAGAACAATAGGCAACTCATGAATGCTGAATAGGATTAGTCTATCCCAGGGATAAATTCCCTTATTGGTTGTCAAATACAGAGTGGTCAGCCTGAAACCATATACTTATCACCAATAAAATTAACTCAGCAGGTTGTAATTACAAATATTTATGCAAACACATAGATGTATACATGTATGTTTGTAAGTAACGGAACCAATTTTTAAAACAAAGAGGATATCATCTTGAGAGTGGACTTGTGAGAGAGTTTGAGGGAGAGAGGCAGAGAGGGGCTAGAGGAGGTAGGAGCGGGAAGGTGATATAATTCTATTTCAGTTTAAGATATATTAAAAATAAAATGACAAACGCTATCATTTAAAAGAGAGAGAAAGGAAGCTAAGCAAGCCATGGGGAACACGCCTCTAAATAGCCATATTCCATGACCTCTCTCTGCTTCAGTTTCCGCCTTCAGTCTCCTGCCTTGAGTTCCTGCTCTGACTTCCCTTCATGATGAACTATGATTGGGACAGATAAGCTGAATAAACTTTGTATTCGCCAAATTTGCTTTTGCTGTTTGTCACTGCAATAGAAAGCAGTCTAATACAGCAACAGATTCCACGTTATCCCAGTTACTAACCATGGTGCCAACAAAAACCTACAAAAGGACAGTAGTCACAATGATAGACAATGCACAGTATACTTGAAAATGTAACAGCATAAAAATTTTAAGGATAAATCAAACTTTATATCTCATACTGTCATAGAAAGAAACAATTTTATTTTTTCTTTTATAAAATAAAGTCCTTTTCTCCCCCATGTATCCCCTTGCTCTCCCTCCCTTCCCCCTCCAATCCCTCCAGGTCAGCCTTCAGCCTCCCTCCTCCCCATCCTCCATCCCCTCCCCAAAATGGACAAGAAGTCCCAAGGTGGATCAGCTCAGCATCCTCTCTAGGCAGGTCAGATTTCCTCATTCTAATGTCAAGACTGGGTTGGTCGGGAGTCTGTATTCAAAGAAATTATATTTTAATAACTCAAAAGCTATATTTAAAATTACATCATATATAAGTCCATATTAAGACAATTGAAAAGACAGGTCATTCTATTTTTCCACGCATATACTAATACAATGTATGCCACATTTGCTCAAAATGTAATCACCTTTAAAGACTTTTTTGTGTGAAGGGGGGTGAACAATGAAAATAAAACTTAGTTCAGACTTTTGATAAGTAGAAAGTAAATAGTTAACAATGATGATGTGCTTATAGACTAAAAGGAACCAAAAAGGAAATTATGACTAATTCAGCTGGAAATGAAATTAACTAAAAAAGATGGTGTGCTTTTGTCTAAATCTGGGCTAAAAGTCAAGTTTAAAGATACAAGGAAATTCCATTTTCCTGTTGCTGAATTAAGAAAATCATAATCTTGAAATATTCTTTAATATCTATAACTTATTTCTTTAGTTGAAACTATACAAGTTAAAGTGAAAAATTCCATGAAAATGGCATGTTTATGATAAAGCACTATTTGGCATTTATTATCAAATTTCATTTATGGACATAGCTATCTATGAGCGTTTGCGTGAAGACAGCACAGATGTCTGATTTTAGGAAAGGAATGCATAATGGTCTAGTCTTAAAGAGAGTTAAGAGTTAATGTACGACTGTATGTTTATAATGCTGCCTCTAAAGGGAGTGCAAGAGAAAGTAGAAGCATAGTACCTGGTAATGGTGACTTTTATAAGTGGTCTATTTACAAGAGAGTCTGAAAGATTCACCAACTAATTCAATGAACCTTGACTTTTCAGGCCTGAAACTCAAAGGAATGAGAGGGAGGATCCACTTACATGAAGAATTTTTCTTTTAAAAATCTAGAATGAGATAATTTCAAAGCTGGGATCACAAGTCACCTGAGCTCTTTGCCCCACTAGACTGTGTGAAGTGTCTGTAAAGCATAGCAATGAATGGGGGTGGGGAGGAAGGGAGCAGCTTCTCCCCTTGTCAAGAGTTAGCCAGGAGGCCTCAAAAGGGAAAGAATTCCTTCATATGTGATACTTGATAGATCATTATCTAAAACCCTAAACAAAAAACCTGGAGCTGGAAGCTCATGGCTGTAAAGACTGGACATGCAAGATGTACCACAAGGAAGCATCTTCTTAGTTCACCAGAGAAAATCAAATTTGGGTTCCAAACTGGTTACCACAACTATTGCTCTTGGAGAAAAAAATAATTAAATTTTTTATGCTGTCTCATCTTGGTTCTTCAATATAATATTTTTCTTGATAAATCATAGAAAACAATGAGAATACTGGGAAGAAAGCAATGAGGTAATAACTATATCTCAATATAGCTGTCATATCCCAGAGGAAATGGAATATATTAATCTATCAGATTGGCAGTAAAGAACACACCAACAGACAGAGCAGACAATTTAAAATAAAATGACTTGAGGAAAAGTTGAAAGTAAAAGGGCAGAGATGCTAATCATATGGGAAAGCAGGGTTTGCACTGTTTGTAAATTCTACTCGGCAATTAGGAAGTTGGGGATGAATACAAATGGCATTAAGGGAAATGCTGGTATTTGCCCAGGATAAGGACTATATCTAAAACAAACATCCCCCAAGAAATTTCCATAATAAAATACCACAAGAGAATGACACTGTCATATCCATCTAAATGAGAGAAAGCCTTTTGGTTGATACTGAGAATCATCTCTGTCCTTGACATATGCTACTGAGAAGCCCCAGGGTTGAACAGAACAAAGAAGTGATGGCATGGTCTTTGTGAGGACATTCACAGACACAAATATTCTCACAAATGGCATCTATTACATATAATTTACTCCCAAAGCTCTTGTGATCAGTTTTCCCAAGTCTTAGACCATTTGGTTGGATCACAAACCATATTCATGAACTGGTAATAGATAGCTACCCATTCCTAGCTTCTTCTAATGAGGTGTTGTTGTATTCTCTCCCATCTCCATAGCCACAGCATATCCTATTTCACTTGTCTTTTTTTTTTTAATCACAAAAGGTCTGTCTGTAACAAGTGTTCCACTAACAATCAGTATTCACCCTACTAGCCCTTTTACTCCCTAATAGCCAACCTCAAAATTCTTCCTTGAAGAAATTCTCCTTAAGATTTCTACCCCTACCAACTTTGAGACTTGTTTTCTAAATATCTACAACATATGGCTTATTTGGAATTTTACTATCAGAGAATAAATTCAAGAAATCAGAGGTAAGAGCATTAAAAGGGTATGTAGGAAGGATATAATCATATAAGGATGGGTTTGGACCACTTGCAATTCTTGAGAAGTATAAGCTGCATTTCTGGATACTCACTTGGTGAGTTAGGAGGTAGGAATTTCATTGGCTTCCATCCTCCATAGGCCAAAGATTTATTATACAGTCTATTGCTGGTTCCAGAATGTGGATGCAGAATTGTGATGACAGAACAGAGTAAGCATGAAGAACGGAGCAGTCGAGGGAAGGAGCACATCGTGACAAAGATGAAAGACACCCCTCTGCTGGTATCGGAGTAAAGTCAGTCAGAGACAGAAGAAGTGGATGATACTTAAAATCTGATGGCGTTCAGAAGATGAGACATAAAATCTATGTATATAAAAAGTATATGTGATTCATTAACATTTGGTCCTGGCTACATAGTTTGATCATGCAGAGTGAGCATCATGCCCAGTAAGGGGTGATGATTACCATGTCCCAAAAGACTGCATGGGAGCAGGCAAAGGCACCTTAGCCTGAGTACTGTCATTTTTACTTCAGATGCCATTTTACCTGTAGGGTGAAACAAAGTTTAGGTTCCTGAGTCCTAGGGTAGCTGGAAACCTTCCCATAGCTGACCAACCTCATCCCTAAACCTTAGAAATAGTCACTGTACATCTTTCGAGACACTATTGATGTTTCTAGCAACAGAAAGCACAAATGAAACTGGTTAGTTGGACTGGAAGGCTTGCACTGTATGTCAATTGACAATGATGAAACACATATGGAAAGTCCTTAATCTTTGATTCCTGATTGGTGAAAACTATAACTTGGCAACAAATGTTTGTGAATTTTGTGCTTATAAATCCAATTCTGCCCTTGCTGGGCGCTGTAGAAGAAACAAGGCACCCAAATCCTTGTCCTGAAGCCCTGACTGATGAGTCACCCACTTATGTGGTGATTTAATAAATTCCTTGGAACCCCTAAGTGTTGTCTCTCTCTCCTTCCTCATGGCACATAACAGACTAGGTGTAACGTTATCATCGATCCAAAGGTGTGTCCTCCTGTCTATTCTAGAAGTTCAGCTTTTTTAATGTTCTTTTTATTAAGATAAAGAAATCCTCACAGAACAGTAGTTGCTTAGTATGCATTCCTATCTACTCAAATGTGATACACAGAAGTCTTGTAAATCAACAAGCATCATATATCAATCTGAAAATATGACAAATGTTGTTGGTCTGTGTAAATGGTGATGCAATGAGAGTCATCCCAATGAAGCCTCTTGATTTTTCATCATGTAGAATTTCTTTGTGGCAGGTAATTTTCTAATATACAACAATTAACAGAGACAAATTCCCTGTTCATATAGAGTTCCCATCCTAGTGAGTTGGAGGAAAATCCAGATAAAGAAAAAGTGGAAGAAAAAGAAAGGGAGAAGGGGGTCAGGAGCCAGAAAGAGGTGTAGAGGAGAGGAAGAGGCTCTTGTTAGTGAAGAGAATGAGGAGACGCTGGCATACTGAACAGGATAGTCAGGGAAAAACTCTCTGGGAAAAAGGTAACAACTGACCCTGTGATCTTGGTGTAAAAGCAAATGATGTATCCACTACCTGGGGAGCCATTCAGCAAAAAGGCCTTCTAATGGATGCCCTACTGAATCGATGAAGGTGCAGTAGAGTTCTATAACTTTACCGTATTCTGTGTGACTAAAGGAAGCAAGTTAAAGAGAAAGGCGGCAGAAAGATAGAATATTTGAGGACTTGTGGACCATGGTATAGTCCCTGGCTTTCCTTGTGACTCACCTTTTAAAAGGACAATTCTTCCTATAATGTAGCAAAGAGAAAGAGGGAAAGTGGAGGGGGAAAGGAGGTCACTTACAATCTTGCTACACTAATACAGAGACATAATGGTAACTTTTCTAGTGGGGACCAGGTATATGCCTCCAAATTGATGATGGCAGCATTAATCCCTCTAGTATCCCTGAAACCTGGATTTCAGTTTGAGAACTGGATAGTTGTGGAGGGAGAAAGGCTTCGTCTCACCTTTCTTACCAGCTTGTCAAGTGGTGCTTCTCTGAGTTGTTCTCAGTGTATCCATTTCATGATTACATTAAGAAATAGGAGACTTCGTCATAGACTAAGTCCAAGGTAGGACTGGTTGTACTCTATGCCAGAATCTGATAAGAACCTCATTAATCACCTTCTTTGATTTATTGGTTATACAACTCTCTACACCTAGAGACAATCAACTGATAACATCATCTGGTCTCAGAAAAGGAAGACACAGTCACTCTAATAACAGTTGAGGACAGGAAGAAAATTGGTGGAATGGCTTTCATAGTACACTTCAAGTCTGTTATCCCTTCTCAAATGTACCAATCTTCCATTACCAGGGAGAGCTAGACTTGCAAACTAAATCAGGTTTTGGAATCTAGCACAGTTCAAATCAAGGTTGTCTTTTCTAAACCACAGACTTTCAACTAAGAGAATAAACAAGACCTGAATATAACTACCTCAGAGTTTATATAGACTACAGCATTTTGTATCTGTGTTTAGGCTAGCAGAAAGCACACCCCCAAGAGTATTTCCCAAGATACTAAGATTCTTTTCAAAACATGTCTCTATGAGTCAAAGGAAAATCTTCAGACTCATTCAACTGACAAGATAAGGAAGAGAGTAAGGGAAGTTATACACCCATCCCAGCTTACTATCTCCTGAGGACTTAGAAACTTATCATCAAGGAATTCTTAATATCCCAGGTTTAAGTTCAGTACTAAATGTAGGTTTTGTTCAGTACTTATTTAGTCCAGAGTCAAACAGAACCACTCTCATTGTGTGAGTGTACATGTAGGATCTACATGCCCCCACACTCATAAATTCAGACCGACCCAATGTCACTTCTTTTTCTTTCTTCTATCCTTTATCTTTTCTTCTCTGTCTTTTGTTAGCATCATCCATCCCATTTTATTATCAATTTTACAGCCTCCATCATTTCTGATATAAAGTAGCAAAATATTAACAGCATGGATATAGTTTTTCTTTTAGAGCTGTACCATGTATCTTCCCTTCCTTGAGTCAAGTTGGAATGCAACTCTTATTTAACTTCGGAGGAAATCAGAGCAGATCCTAGAGAGCGGTAAACCAACTTGAGAGGTAAATGTCCCAGGCAACATCACCTCACCGAAGGGTTTTAGACAAATATGAATAACTTCATTCAACACTTACAGTCAAAGCTCAGAAGTATCTGGCGCTTGGTAGGTCTATCTGATTCACCTGAGAACTTCTAAACAGCCTGCTTCAATTCTTGTTCTTCTATTTCTAAATGAAACAAACCAACCACAGAGCATTTTATTTGCCCAAGATTCATGGGAATGGCAGCACCTTTTCTGATGTTTTAACTATACAACATACAGGATTTAGCTAAAAACTCTCAGATGGAGGTAAAATAAAATATTTCTTCTTTCCTTTTTAAATAGTCATTCAGAGTGTTTTGGAATGCACTGAGCAATTTAGAGGAATTCTCCATTTTTATTTTGTGTAACTTTAACACAGGGTATAAAGCAAGCACCTGACCCTGAATTCTTTATGGCCTCCAACTGAGGCCAGAACAACCCTGTTACCAAAATCTGACCAGCAAAACATAGAAACTACAAACTAATAATCCTCATGAACATAGACACAAATTTCTCAAAAGATAGCTGTATTACTTAGGATTTTTATCGCTATGAAGAGACACCATGACCACAACAACTCTTTTATAAAGAAAACATTTAATTGAGGGTGGCTTACTTAGTTTCATAAGTTCAGTCCATTGTCATCATGGTAGGGAGCATGATAATATGCAGGTGCTGGGGCTGAGAGTCCTACACTTTGATGAGGAGGCAACAGGAAGTCAGTTGACGCACTGGGCAGTTCCCTAGCATAAGAAACCTCAAAGCTTGCCCCACAGTGACTCACTTCCTTCAATAAGGCCACACCCACTCCAACAAAGTCACACCTCCTAATAATGACACTCCCCATGAGATTATGAAGACCAGTTACAGTCAAACTACCATAATAGCCAAATCAAATACATTATTCTATGAAAATTATTACTGTAGCATAACCATGGAGAGTTTATCCCAGGAACATCAAGTTGTTTTATTCATCAAAAATTAATTCAAAGTTCAAATCAAAATGCAATTCACCTATTATCAAAATAGTATCATGATCTCTAGCTTTAGGAAAACATTTAGAAAAGTTTGACTCTAACTCATTATTTAAAAAACAAATTAGAAATAGAAAGACAATTTCTCAGTTAGATGAGTGGTATTTTTAGAAAATCTAACCTACAACTAACATAGTACTTAATAACAAACTATTGAACCTACCACCACTGTGTTGGAAATAAAGCAGGAGCCTTTTTTCCTTACTTTCACATTGGAATTCTATTTAAGGAATTCTATTCAATGTAATTGGGCACAAAATAAAGAAGAGAAATTCTAAGTTTGGTACACTTATCATAACAATGTACTGTAGGTTGTACAATTTACTGAAGAGAAATGTATTTCCTAACACTTTTAGAGGTTAGAAGTCTGAGATGAGTGTGCAACAAAATTGGTTTCTTCTAAAGGTGTCTTCCTGTATTTTCACATTGGGTTTTTCTGTCTCTTCTCCTTGCAGACATCAATCATATCGGATTGGTGACCCATAGTAAAGACCTCATGTTAACCCAGTCATCATTGTAGAGGTCCATTGCCAGATGCCTTCATATTCAAAGGTACTGACACTTAGGATTTAGAATTTGGGCTGGACATAATTCAGCCCATGACATTACCTTATTCACAGATGACATTACTTTGTACATACAGAATCCTCTAAGGAATTTATGAAAACAAAGACAACTTGGTTAAGACTAAATTAATTTACCAAAATAACAAAATGTGGAGTCGACATTTAGAAGTTAGTGATATAGTATATGCCAGAGTGTATAAAATTATTATGTTGCAGGATGATAGCTGTACTGATTGAAGTATATAAAGAATATAAGAGTTACAGAAATGAGGGATAAGAAAGTTGATAGATACATGATAACTATAAGGCAAATATTAAATGAATAAAAGAAATAGACCAACAAGGATGGAGAAAGACAATGGTTAATGCTTCAGATATTTAATAAAGAAGGAAGGGACGTGACTCAGAGATCTTGATGAATAAAAAAGTTTTCTTTAATTTTTCCCACAGTTAAGACACTGGTCTCCTAGAAAAAGATTCTTTACCTAAGTGTTAAGAAAATGTGTGATATGCTTAGAATTGTGTCATTGCTACTTATTTTTGACTTCTCAGGTTTATCCTAAAGATAATGAAAGAAAGATTGGTCTGTAGTTCACGGTAGAAGATGTTATTCACAAATATGAAAAGCGACAAGAAAGCTGTGGAAGATGGGAAGTTTGAGAAGACAGAGGAAAAATTGAAGACACTCTTTTTGTCTTTTGAGAAGAGAAGTCAAGAGATGCTGATGCGAGATGATAGAATTAGGCTGCGTTCATATGCTTAGATGTTTAAATACCATTGAAACTGTAATGAAAAAAGCAGCAATTTATGTCAATCACAGGACTAAGGAGAAAATGTGCTTTTTATATTCATACTTTTATTTTGAAAAGGAAATATATTTCATTTGATTTTAATGATTCAAAAGGCTTATCTGTCTATGATTTTGACTTACAATACCAATTGCTAGAAGAATTAAAAATGTAAGTAAAAATTACCCCCAAAGAATGAAAGGTTAAGAATAAGGCTGAAGTTTAGTACATTTCATTCTAAAGACTTTTATATTATTAAATTATTACCATAAGTAAATACTACTTTGAAAAGTATATAATTTCATATATCTGTCATGTTTATGTGTATTTATATTTCTTCTATATATAAAATTAAAGGACATTGAGAAATAATTATGTTACATTCTAGTCTTTTATTTTACTAAGATTTTAACTATTATAGACATATTTCTTATCAAAAGGACAAAAGCATAGTAGTAATTTTTAAAGGGACCAGCTGAAACTACTTTCAGTTACTCTGGATGAATATTTAATTTGGCAAAAAAGACTAAGGATATATATTTAAAAGTTCAGTGTGTAGAACAGTCATTTAAAGAAAATACACATTTTAGCATAAAAGTACATATGCTTATAGTAAGCTCCCCCAAATAAGGTTTATTAAATATTAGAAAAGGCTACCAATAAAAAATATGATCAATTTTATTAGTATTAGATTGTACCCCATTTTTTCAACACTTAGATGTCTTTACTAATCTTTTTTCAAAAGCAAACAAAATGAACCAGAGGTCATTTCTAATAAAGTGGTTACATCTTCTAAAATCATTAATATACCATTGCATAATCAGTGGTTCTCAACCTTCCTAATGCTGAAATCCTTTAATATAATTCCTATGACTGTGGTGACTCCCAGCCATAAAATTATTTTGTTGCTACTGCATAACTGTAATTTTGATACTGTCATGAATTGTAATATAAATATTTGATATGCAGGGGTCACAGTCCACAGGTTGAGAACTACCGGCATAAAACAATCCTCAAAAATACGTTTATTTTAATTTAATTGTTTTGTTTCTGTTATTGATATTGCTTTAACAACTAGAGAAGTTGAAAAGAAAAAGGTCATGGAGGAAAAGTGTTAACATAACAATAATTTATCACTGTTCCCAATATGCTTTTCTCAAAACAACATTATTCAGTTAAGAAATTAAAAACAACCTTAGGTGCTCTTCAACTATAACACTGCTGTGTTGTTGACTTTCTAGATCTGGTAACTATTACGTGTACCTATGCTGTGTATTATTGAATGTTCACCAGCATCCTTACTGCCACTAGTACTTCCTCAAGGCTTGAAATCTAAAATATCTATACATATTGCCAAATGTCCACTGGGGGGCAAAATCACTCTTGTTTGAGAACCAGCAGTCTACAGATTAGTAATCTTTCTGTAACACAGCTTCACTGTGGATTATAGCTCAAGGCACTAAATGGCATTATCTAATAGATCCGCTTGCAGTCTGTATCTGGATAGCATACAAATGTACTTGTATAGTGCTAAAAAGCATACTCTCACATGCTAAATTAGATGACAAAGCAATCAAAATAATCCCATGACACAGAATGCTGTTTCTCCTTTGTCACCTGCTACAGCCATTCCTCCACATGGTCACAATTCCAGCATGTGCAAAACAGAACTTAATCTTTATCTCTAATAGCCTCAATTCATTCATTAGTTGTTCCTGCTACCTCAAATGGCCTTAGCTAGCCATTGAAATGACATCCTGTGTTCCAGGCTTGACTTGGCAAGAAATTATTTCCTCTACATGGTCTTGACTTCATTTCCTATTTGTGTATCTGCCTCCTCTACCTCTGAGTATTATGTCTGATCCAGGTCTAGCAATGGGACTCAGAATCCAAAATCCCAAATATTTTATTTGCCTTATGGCCTGTCTTAGTATTTTGACACTTGGGTACCATTTGTATCCTCAAACCAATATTAACCCAACATGAAAGGCTTTGAAGAGTAAAACTGACTTTGATAAAAACAGCTGTGAGATACTTGTCAATATTTAAGACCTTTGAAAAATGTTAGACACAGACACATCTGACTGTACTGACAATCTTACTACTGTTTTCATTGTCTGTATGTACAAGATATATTTCTGATTATGAAATAATACTTTGAAAAACTAATAAATATGCTTAAATATGATTAATTATAGTTTTACTATCATTCAGAAATAACTATTAACTTTTACTGTCTAAATATAAATATATCTGTAGGTTAAATTCCATATATGCCATACTTTAATTTTTATAAAACTGCTATCATGGTCTACAAAGTGTTTTATAGACACCATGTACATACTTTAAACTCAGTCAAGGGATGGTATCCAAAATAAGTAATAGAGTATACAAGCAAAAGCTTGTTTCACTGAAAATCAAGTCCTGGAAGTCCTTGGCCACATAGTGAGGGTAGTCTACAGAGTGTACCAAGGAGTCACAGGGAAAACAGGTTAGAAGGGGACACTCTAGTGGCACAGGAAATCTGGTATTTGCCAGATAGTAGAAGTTTTTTTATATGGTAACAACTGGGTAGGTTTGTTATTAGGATGAACCATCTCATAAGCACTCCATATATCACATTTTAATATATATTTACAACCAGGATATTTGGTTGTAATGACTGGAGATAATTATAATGAAACTGAAATTTCTCATTGCCTAGCATTTTTACTGTACCTTTCTTATGCTTAGATATACTTACCATGTGTTAGAAATTACCAGATTATTTGCAATTACAGGAAGTACAGATTTGTAGTTCACAAGCTATAGGATTCATCAAAAATATGTACCATACAGCTGTTAAACCAGCTAAATTTGTATGTGTATATGCTATGTCACTTACATAATAATTATATCACCCATTTCTTAGAAAGTATTCTGGTTATTAATACATGATGATAGGTAAGTTGTTCTCAATCTCTGAGTCATGACCCCCTTGGGGGTCATATATAGATATCCTGCATATCAGATATTTACATTACAATTTATAACTGTAGCAAAATTATAGTTATGAAGTAATGATGAAATAATTTTATGGTTTGTGGTCACCACAACATGAACTGTGTTAAGGAGTCACAGCATTAGGAAGGTTGAAAACCACTGCTATAGATAGTCATCAAAACTGATGATATTTAATGACTGCAGTTTTTAAATCTGTGGGTATTTTATATATCTTTATTCTTATCACCTCATATTTTTGTTTGTCTATGATGTCATCAAATAAGTCAATATATCTCAATATATTTTATGTCAATTCATCTTGATGAATCATCTGTTCCCTTCCTCAAAATCTCACCGCATCATAGCACTAATCAAATTTGTCTTGATCAGGTGTATGTGCTTTAACAACTGTGTCCTTGTGAAATCTTATTAGCAGTATTTGTTGCTAAATAAATATTTGCTGAGATAAACAGCAGTATATATTTTCTCAGATTCCCAAAAAGCCTTCTTATTTCAGATTAGCATTTAGAGCTTCAAACGATTTTTAAAATTATAGAGCATCACCAATTACCATATTACTTTTATTTTCCCTCTGCCTACTCTTTTAAGGCAAGCTAATTAAAAACCACTCTCAAGGAGTTGACCTACTCCCATATTTGAGACTCCCTCAAAGCCTTCTATTTACAAGAATCTTCTCAGCATTCAGGTCTGTTACTTCACTGGCCGATGGAATCACAATTTCCTCAGAGAACTGAGTAGTTAGCCATCACCTCACTTTCATGCTGCCCTCACTGGTCTGAACGTGAAAACTTACAAACTTGTTCTCAGTGCTCATGTATTCATTCAATAATTCATCACATCTTTATTGAAGTCATATTACTTGCCAGATCTGTGGATCAACAGATGAATAAAACATGGTCTCTGCCCTTGAGAAATTCTGAATTAGTGGGAGAGGCAAGTCCTGTAATGCAAGGTAGTAAGTTCCATAGATATTTATAACAGGATGTGAGAAAACACTATGTGGTCATACTTTACTCTATTTTTCAATGGTGAAGGTATCCTAGACAAGTTTAGAAAAATAATTTATTCCTTCTAGAAAAATAAGGATCCCTAATATTTTACTGATTTGGCCTAATTAAGAAGAGTGAAAGTGGAAATGAGAAATCAACCTGAGAAGCTGGGAAGCTACATATCTTGAGTAGGGTTTGCTGGGCATTAAACATAAAGACCTGAAGTTTAGGAACTCAGGGCCCATGTACAAAGACAGTTGCATACATGTGTGCCTGTAATTCCAGAGCTTAAAAGCTAGAGACAGGAGAACAACGGGACACCCTAGCCAACCAGTTTAGACAATTGGCAAGCTTTGAGTTCAATGTCTTGAAAAAGAAAGAAGGCAATGAAGGAGAACACCAAAAATCTGCCTCTTGCTTCCTGGTGTGGACAGTCTTCCCTTCCCCAACCCTAGTGCTTCAACACAGAGAGAGAGAGAGAGGGAGGGAGGGAGGGAGGGAGAGAGAGGTGTATCTGCCAACATAGCTAGTCACCTGAAAGGTAGTATCAAATTGATGTATTATTCAGGCCAAATTGGCCTATAGACATGTCTAAGAGGGACTGTCTTGACTGTTAATTGATGTGAAAGGTTCATTGTGGGCAGTGCTATTCACTGGAAAGATGATTACAGGATATAAGCAAGCTACCTGAGCATTAGCTGAAACAAGCAAGTATCCCTCCATAGTTTCTGTTTTTTTATTTCTTGCCCTGGATTTTCTCATTAAGGGACTGGAACTGTATAAACTGAACCAAAACCTGTTTTGTCCTAGTTTCTTTTGGTCACAATGCTTTAATAATACAGAACAATAAAACTAGATCTACCCCATCACACAAAAAAGCAACCTTACTTGTCTTTATGTGACTGAATATAAGTTAACTTATACATACATTCTGTAAAAAAGACATTTTAATAAAAGGTATCTGGAATATCTGACAGCTGAAGCAGATAATTTTCTTACAGAGCCTATTTACATAAAAAATGTTTGCAAAACTAATTATGAAATTAGGGTTTAGTATGTGGCTCAGTGGCATGATTAAAGAGTGTTTAGCATGCACAAGGCCCTATTTCTCAATATCATGAAGCAGAAATAGAAACACAATACATTAAATGAATAGTAAGCCAGGCATGGTGGTACATGACTTTAATGCCAGCATTCAGGAGGCAAAGTCAGATGGATCTCTAAATTCAAGTCCAGCCTTGTCTACAGAGTGCAGAGCAAGTTCCAGAATAAACAGGATAACCAGAAAAAAAAATCTATCTCAACTCTCCCCCAAACAGAAATAGAAATTTGGAAAGTACAAGCTTTCTTTTTCCAAATTATGATAAAATCCCGAGTTAATTGACAATGATGAAGAAAGGTAAAGAAACAGACATAAAACAGTTTTAATAATTTAACATTTTTAATGGGAACATGATCATTGTAAATATTTACAGGGTGCAGTAGGATGACTGAGCATCACAAGGACTTAGTGATGAAATCAGAAGGGTTAGCATTTCTTGTGTTGGAATCTTTTGACCTTTTTCCTAGTTATCATGTGACAGATGATATATTCCTGGAAATGACAGTCATCCTACAGTGCTACAGAATACTAGAACTTAGTTCTCACATCCACTTGGGTTTTGTGTTAGATGTCCAGTCTCTACATGTAGCCCTCCACCTGCAGTCATCAATCTTCTCCTCTAGTGACCCTCTAGAAGTACTCTGTGTTTCTGGGATCATTTTATAAAGCTTCTATATCTCATAACCATTCTTTTCTTTTTGAGGAAGAAAACATGAGTCTGATATATTAATGGATACAATAAAATGTTACATAAATTAAATAAAGAGAATAAAAATGTTAAATAATGCATGCCAAAAACTTCTAAGATTCAAACTCAGTACTGTGTTTCATGCATAAACAAAAAATTCATATTTTTTTCAATTCAAAAATTACAATGTTCACAGCAGCATTATTCATAATAGCAAGAACCTGGAAACAACCTAGATGCCCCTCAACTGAAGAATGGATTAACAAACTGTGGTACAGCTACACAATGGAATACTACTCAGCAGTAAGAAAAAATTATATCCTAAGATTTGCAGGAAAATGAATGGATTTGGAGAATATCCTTCTGAGCGAGGTCTCACAAACTCAGAAAGATAAACAGGGGATATACTCACTCATTGGTGGACTCTAAACAAAAAAGCAAAAAGCAAAGCATGTCCAAGCTGCAAACCACAACCACTGAACAGCTTGGGATCTGAAACACCTTGGATCTGCACCCTGGAGCCCATTCCCTCCAGAGGAACACCTGACCC
Source organism: Sigmodon hispidus (assembly GCA_004025045.1). Lineage (NCBI taxonomy): Eukaryota > Metazoa > Chordata > Mammalia > Rodentia > Cricetidae > Sigmodon > Sigmodon hispidus. The sequence continues at coordinate 81,000 of PVIH01004808.1, forward strand.
AGTTTTGATGTTGAGGTGAGGAAAGCAGATCTGCCTGAAGTGGATGCTGAACTAAACCATATTGGGACCTTGGGACCTCCTGCACTTGCTGGGGAGGAGATAAAGTGATGTGGAGAAGAGAGAGTGACTGTAAGGGGCGGCAGGGGGAAGGGAGTTTAAACAAGGGGATACATGGGTAAAAAAGATGACTTTATTGATAATAAAAAAAATTATGTCTACTATACCATGGTTTTAAAGTATAAATAAAAGCTACAAAAGATCACACAGGATGATATAATCAAAGTCTATTGTTTTTTTCTGTTCCTATCTTTGCAATCCTTATGCATTTGATTTTCATTTCCAACCCATTACTCATTACATCAGTTATTACAGGTCAAAAAAAAATGTAATGACTGTGCAGAACTTATGTCAATATTTTGTTCTATCAGTAGAATATTATGTTAACCACTGACAGTGTGTAGAGTGGCTGGCACATTGTAGTGACACAAAGCAGACCATGAAAGTCAATTTTTCTATTGTTTTTACATCTTTCATAGACAGTGTCCTACTTTATTGCCTACTTTGGTGAATTCTCTCATCAAAGCACCTTCGGTATGTTACTTCCAACCCATTTAGTTCTTGGCACTGCCAATTCTAAAATAGTTTTCAGGATTACATTTATGTGCTGGGCAGTGCGTAAGCTACTTTTAGACAGCCCTGTGAGAGTGACCACAAAACAAAGTATATTGACCTTCTCTGCCCAGCAAGTTCCTAGGGAACTTGGGCACTTTAGTTGAATTCACATAACTCAATAATATAGAATACCAAGTCAGCTCTATCTGAATTTACAATTCCATGTTTACGTAGTGCCTTTTCTTACTCACGAAACAAATGCCTCAGCTCCTCTTAAAGTTATTTCACAGCAGGGCATGGGATGACTCTTGTCAGCAAAGTGGTCCAAGATCACTCAGCCCCCACATTCCCAAGGGGCAACCTTTCTTCTATTTTTGACATCATCATTTTACTTATTAAAAACGTACATCAAAATGTTTCCATTAAGTATGGATTCCTTTGTATTTCTATTTTCCCCCATATTCTCTTTCTGGAACCCATATTGACCTTCCAGAATGATCCTTCAATTTATAAATCCATTTACTTTATTTCTCTGCTCTGATTTGATTTTATTAATCATGCCTTTCTAGGACTTATACTTTCAAAATTTCCATTTACTCCACCTACTAATAGCCTGAGACTTCAGTTCTTTCTCTGATTTGTTACATTTAGAAACAAGGTCATTTCCAATATCAAACATCTTTGGTTTCCTAGGGCAAGGAGAAACCTTAGAGGACAGTATTGCATTTGTCTTCAGGTGAACACCCTCCTGGAATGTTTCATTTTAATAAAATATCAATATGTTGAAGGGTCCTTTATATCAAAATCTTGATTCATGGGGTAACTGGAAGGTGTTGTGGGCTTTTAAATAGTGGAGCTGAGCATAAAGTCCGTGGGTCAGGGTATGCCCTATCAGGATATTGTGAGACTCATCTCTCTTCTGCTTAGTCTTCTCCCCTTCTCATTCAGTTAACTATCTGACTTCTAACTTGAACAAGTGCTTCTGGCATTTCTATCTGCCACCTCCACAGGATGCCAAAGCAATGCCCTTCCTTAATCCCAGATGTTGAATCCTAAAATTATTAATTAAATAACACTTTTCTCTTTAGGTAGGCTGCTGCTTGTGTATTTCCTGCCAGCAGTACAAAGCTAAGGCATCAGTTCAGAATAATTTTTATGATCACAAAGAAGTATCTCTGCACATTGTGAGGAATCTGAATTTGACCTCCACTCAAAGGTGTGCTACTTTGGGGTTCTCATAACATTGATGGATATTTCAACCATGTCAGTGGATGGATGTAAAAGTCTGATTCATTTTTCTAGGCACATTAACTGATCCATCTATGATGGCTGACCTACTGCAGGATGGTTAATATTAGCTTCCCATCAGCAAAGGATTTTGGTGGTTGGTATTTCACTACATACAATTGAGACCTCAACATCTGGCAGCTAAGCACATGCTCGATGTGTCTAAGAGTCTGGGTGTCATCTCCAGCACTGAAAACAAAAGCAAAATTAAGATTAAACCAACCAGTTAAGATTTCTAAACTAAATTATGTCAGCTTCTGAAAGTGCTTAACTTAGAGTGTATTTTCTATTTCTAGCCTGTATGACATTCATTCTCTTCATTCTGGGTATCTTCAGTTTGATCAGGAAGCCTATATGTAAGGATGTTCTTGTGACAGCTTTTCATTTATGGATCCACCATCCCCTTCAGTGTCCTCCCTTTCCCCATCCATCCACTGTGTTTTTGAGAGCAGTTGCTCTGAAAACCCTCCCCCTTTTCCCTTGGTTCCTTGTCTCCTGCTTGCTTTCTACTACCCTCCAGATTCTCTGTCACCAACACTCAGAAACCAGGTCAGGAAGGGGATCTCCCTGAGAAAGATGTGTACAGGAAAGGAAAAGTCTGGCTGCTACCAATCTGCGAAGGGAAGACTACCATTCTTCTGGTGTGCTTGTGATTCATCCATAGAATGGACTGTTGGATTTTTAACCTTATAAAGTAGAGAAGTTTGCTAAAGGTATACCTTTCCTTCTCCATAAAATGCAGATGGCACTGGGGCAGACATACTGTTTAATGCAGAATTAAAATCTACTGTTAATCTTCATAGGCTATTATAAGCTTTATGATGGTGGTTTTCTTTGTAAGTCAAGAAAGGGGTTAGCCTTATGCTAAGAAAATGTTCCTATGAGAACATGATGTTAAAGGGATTTAAACTCCCCTTTCTCCTAAACTTTGATAACCTCACATTTTGCATCAACGTTTGAATCATTTCCCTAAAGTCTAACTCTTTCTACTTAAGCATTAATTTCCCCTGATGTACACAGCAAATACATCTTCCTTGCATGTCACCCTCTAGAATTTATCATGACAGAGACAACATTGTAGCAGCTGTAGGTATGCTGATAGTAGAGGGCCTTGGAGATAACTCAGTGGTAATGGAACTTATGGTCAAGCCTAAGAACCTAAGTTTCCCTCTCTTAGGGAACCATAGGGTAGATGGAAAGAATGGGCTGCCATAAGTTGTCCTCTAGTTTCCATAAATAAACCAGAGCATGTGTATGTCTATACAGGTACACGAACACGAACACACACACACACACACACACACACACACAAATCCCCCCAAATAATTCTAACATTCCAATAGTATCTAACCTGAAAAGAAACATGAGTACCAAACAGGACCCAGAGCAGTGCACAATCTCCGCTCCAATATGAGTAACTCACGATGATGGTACTGCATCATCAGAGAAGGACTGAGGATTTGAAATTCAGAACCCTGTCCAGAGCAGAGTCAGAGATCAGGCAGATCCTGATCAGGAGTCCTCTGAGCCACATAATAATCAAACCACAAAACATACAGAAAAAAGAAAAAATTTTAAGAGCTGCAAAAGAAAAGGGCCAACTTACGTATAAAAGCAGACCCATCAGAATAATTCCTGACTATTCAATGGAAACGATGAAAGAAAAAAGGCTTGGTCAGAAGTTATACAGACACAAAAAGAGCATGGCTGCAAACCTAGACTACTATACCCAGCAAAATTATCAATCACCATAGGTGGAGTAAACAAGATATTTCATGACAAAGTGAGATTGAAACAATACCTACCTACCAATCTGGCCCTCCAGAAAGCATTAGAGGGAAAATTCCAAACTAAGGATCCCAGATATACCCATGAAACCAAAAACATACAATAATCACACAGAAGAAAACCTCAGAGAAAAGAAATATATACAAGCTACCATCAAAAATAGCAGGAAACATCAAGCAGTGGTCACTAATATCCCTTAAAATCAATGGACTCAACTCACCTATAAAAAGACACACACTAACAAAATGAACACAAAAACAGAAGCCATCCTTCTGCAGCATACAAGAAACACACCTCAACCACAAAGAGAGACATAGGCTCAGAGTAAAGGGTTGAGAAAAGATTTTCCAATCAAATGGCCCTAAGAAACAAGCTGGGGTTGCCATTCTAACATCTAACAAAGTAGACTTTAAGCTAAAAGCAATTAAAAGGGACTAAGATGATTATTACTTATTCATCACAGGACAAATTGGTTAAGAGGAGATTTCAATTCTGAATATTTATGCCCCTAATATAAGGGCACCTATCTATGTAAAATAAACACTGCTAAAGCTCAAATCTCACATCAATCCTCACACCCTAATAGTAGGAGACTTCAATACCCCACTTTCACTCCTGGATAGGTCAACCAGACAGAGACTCAACAGAAAAATAAGGAGGCTGACAGAGGTTATGATGCAAATGGATTTAATAAGATATCTACAGAAGCTTCCACCCAAATGCAAAGGAATATACATATTTCTCAGCACCTCATGGAACTTTCTCTAAAAATGACCACATAACTGGTCATAAAGCAAATATCAACAGATACAAAAAAAATGGAAATAATCCCTTGCATCTTATCAGACCAGAAGGGCCTAAAGTTAGAGTTTAACAACATCAAAAATCACAGAAAGCCTACCAACTCATGAAAACTAAACATCACTTAGCTGAACCATCTCTGAGTCAAGGAAGAAATTAAGAAAGAAATAAAATTCTTCCTAGAATTTAATGAAAATGAATCCACAACGTATCCAAACTTGTGGGACACAATGAAAGCAGTCTTAAGAGGAAAATTCATAATACTAGATGCGTATATGAAAAGCCTAAAGAAATCCCACACTAGAAAACTAACAACTCACCTGAAAGTCTTAGAACAATTAAAAGCAAACTCATCTAGAAGGAGTAGACGGCAGGAAATAATCAAACTTAGAGCTGAAATCAATATAATTGAAACAAAAAGAACAATACAAAGAAACAATGAATCAAAGAGTTGGTTCTTTGAGAAAGTCAACAAGATAGATAAAGTCTTATCCAAACTAACCAAAAAGCAGAGAGAGAATATCCAAATCAACAAAATCAGAAATGAAAAGGGGAACATAACAACAGACCCTCAGAAAATCCAGAGAATTATCAGCTCATACTTTGAAAATCTATATTCAAAGTATGAGCTGATACTTTCCATATGAATGGAAAACCTAGAAGAAATGTACAGCTTTTTGGACAGGTATCATTTACCAAAATTAAATGAAGACCAGATTAATTACCTAAACAGACCTATAACCCTAAAGGAAATTGAAGCTTGTCATTAAAAGCCTCCCAAATAAAAAAAGTTCAAGTTCAGATGGTTTCAGTACAGAATTCTACCAGACATTCAAAGAAGAATTATTACCATTACTCTTGAAAACTATTTCACACAGTAGAAACTGAAGGAACATTGCCAAACTCTTTTTATGAGGCCACAATTACCATAATACCCAAGTCACTCAAAGATTCAACAAAGAAGGAGAATTATAGACCAGTTCCCCTCATTAATATTGATGCTAAAATTCTCAACAAAATTTTGGCAAACCGCATACAACAATATATAAAAAATACCATCCACCATGATCAAGTAGGCTTCATCCCAGAAATGCAGGGACGGTTCAACATATGAAAAACCGCAAATGTCATCCATCATATAAACAAATTGAAGGAAAAAAACCACATGATCATATCCTTAGACACTGAAACAGTCTTTGACACAATCCTACACTCCTTTATGATAAAAGCCCTGGAGAGATCAGGAACACAGGCAAAATATCTAAATATAATAAAGGCGATTTATAAGAAGCCGACAACCTTAATGGAGAAATCAAACTTAATAGAGAAAAACTCAAAGCAATCCCACTAAAATCAAGAACTAGACAAGGATATCCTCTCTCTCCTTATCTATTCAATATAGTTCTCGAAGTTTTAGCTAAAGCAATAAGAGAACAAAAGGAGATTAAGGGGATACAAATTGGAGAAGAAGTGAAACTATCTCTATTTGCAGATGATATTATTGTAAACATAAGTGATCCACAAAATTCTACCACGGAACTTCTACAGCTGATAAACACCTTCAGCAATGTAGCAGGATACAAGTTTAACTCAAAGAAATCAGTAGCCCTCCTATACACTAAAGATAAAAGGGCTGAAAAAGAAGTAAGGGAACCATCACCCTTTATAATCGCTGCAAACAGCATTAAATACCTTGGAGTATAACCAAAAAAGTAACAGATCTATTTGACAAAAACTTCAAATCACTGAAGAAAGAAAGGGAAGAGGATATCAGAAAATGGAAAGATCTCTCATGTTCCTGGACAGGTAGGATCAACATAGTAAAAATGGCAATCTTACCAAAAGCAATCTATAGATTCAATGCACTGCCTATCAAAATCCCAACACAATATTTTACAGACCTTGAAAGAGCAATACTCAACTTCATTTGGAATAATAGGAGACCAGGATTGCCAAAATAATTTTGCTCAACAAAAGAACCTCAGGAGGCATCACCATTCCAGACTTCAAGTTATGCTATAGAGCTACAGTGCCTGGTACTGTATTTGTATTCAGAGCCTGGTACTGAATACAAACAGACTTGTGAATCAATGGAATTGAATTGAGGATCTGGGCATTAACCCAAAACACCTATGAACACCTGCTCTTTGACAAAGAAGCCCAAAATATTCAATGGAAAAAAGGTAGTATCTTTAACAAATGGTGTTGGCATAGCTGGATGGTAGTGTATAGAAAAATGCAATTAGAGTCAAGCCTATCACCTTGCACAAAACTCAGATCCAAGTGGATCAAAGACCTCAACATAAACCCAGTCACTCTGAACTTGATAGAAAAGTGGGAAACACCCTCCAATGAATTGGCACAGGTTACCACTTCCTAAATATAACTCCAGTGGCACAGACACTATGAACAACCATCAATAAGTGGGACCTCTTGAAACTGAGAAGCTTCTGTAAAGCCAAGGACACAGTCAATAGGACAAAACGACAGCCTACAGAATGGGAAAAGATTTTCACCAACCCTACAAGTGATAGAGGACTGATCTCGAAAATATATAGAGAACTCAAGAAACTGGAGCACAAAACCTTGAATACCTCAAAAAATGGGGTTCAGAAATAAAAAGGGCATTCTCAGCACAATTACAAATGGCTGAAAGGCACCTGAAAAAGTGTTCCACTTCTTTAGCCATCAGAGAAATGCAAATTAAAACAACTTTGAGATACCACCTTACACCTGTCAGATTGGCTAAGATAAAAGACACAGATGATAGCCTATGCTGGAGAGGTTGTAGAGCAAGGGGAACACTCCTCCATTGTTGGTGCGAGTGTAAGCTTGTTCAGCCATTCTGGAATGCAGTATGGAGGTTTCTCAGAAAACTGGGAATCAATCTCCCCAAGGATCCAGCAATACCACCTCTGGGTGTATACCCTAAAGACACACATTCTCACTCCAAAGGCATTAGCCCAACTATGTTCATAACTGCATTAGGTTGGGTAAAGTAGGACATGATGGCCCCATCCACCTTGTTCTCACCTGGGTCCCAATGCAGTGACAGATGAGTCACCACCCATCTCCAGGGTAAGGTCCTATACTCTGGCATCCACCTAAGGCAGATGGGGTGCTAACTTACATCCCTGCTCCTACTCTAGGCGGTTCCCTTCCTCCAGTGGGGCACTAAGGAGCTAGCCTTGCCCCCTCATTTTGTTCCTCCCCACCCCCCCAAGGTTCTGGTTCCATCTTTTCCTCTGTTCACAAACTACCTCTGGAAAGTTATGGTTTTTTTTTGTTTGTTTGTTTTTGTTGTTGTTGTTGAATGTTCATCTTAGACACCCACCATTGCTGCTGCTACCAGTGGCAAAAGTTCATCCTCCCGTCCTGCCTGCATTCTCCCCAAGACACTCTAGGGGAAAGGGGCCTGGGATGCAGCAGGCTGGTTACCAACTACCCCACACCAGGGAAGATGGGGCCCTGCCCCTTGGATGCTGCAGCAGAGAGAGAAGGGGGGGCCTTTTTGATGGGAAAAGGGTGTAGGACTGCCTTCTCCCATTGTTCTGTGAGGGAGAGGTGGCCAGTATTTGTCCCAGCCTGGGGCTCCCCCTCTGGTTTCCTATATGCAGTTACTTGAATTTAAAAAAAAAAAAAATAGCCTTTTCTGGAAAAAAAAAAAAAAAAAAAAAAAGGAACCTGGAAACAACCTAGATGCCCCTCAACTGAAGAATGGATTAACAAACTGTGGTACAGCTACACAATGGAGCACTACTCAGCAGTAAGAAAAAAATGATATCCTAAAATTTGCAGGCAAATGGATGGATTTGGAGAATATCCTCCTGAGTGACCAGAAAGATAAGCAGGGGATGTACTTACTCATTAGTGGATTTTAAACAAAAAGCAAAGCATGTCCAAGCTGCAAACCACAACCACTGACCAGCTTGGGATCTGAAACACCTTGGTCTGGTACCTTGCATCCCACTCCCTCCAGAGGAACACCTGACCCAGTCTTGATGTTGGGGTGAGGAAACTGGATCTGTCAGGATTGGTTGCTGAACTAAGCCCATATTGGGACTTTGGGACCTCCTGCCCTTGCTGGGGAGGAGATGGGGAGATGTGGAGAAGAGAGAGTGACCGGAAGGGGTGTGAGGGGGAAGGGAGCTTGAACAAGGATATACATGGATAAAAATATGACTTTATCCATAAAAAATAAATTATTAAAAAAAGAATAATGACGGTAATAGCAGCTGACATTCTCTTATATATACCTGGTATTAATCTAAGAACTCTACATAGATGACAGTTTCCAAGCACTCCCATGTCTGAATTGCTGTTGCTATTTTCCATTTACACACACTGAACACTAAAACCACCTCCAACTTTACACAGCTCTTATTAGATAGAGTGGCAGAGAAAGTTAGGAACCAAGGAAAGAACTAGAGCTGGTGTATCTCAGCAACAGGGGCAAGAGGACCATACATTTGCTACAATGAGTGCACTTTGTGTTACAATGTTACTGGCCTCTGGTCTCTTCTTTCTCAAGTTTACACCTCAAAATAGTGTATGTAATAGGACCACTTTAAGCCTATCCCTGAAGAATTAATAAGTTATTATTAGGGAACACAAGAATATTCACACATAAAAAGTCTTTCACATAAGAAGCACTGCCAAGAAATGTGGTGCTGGTTGTGTGGGGTGGCATTGCCAAGTATATCAATTGCATAACCCAACGCTTCCTGCAGATGATACACAGTCCAGCAATAAGGGTTATGTTCAGTAAGGGAAATGGAGAATGTACTCATTTTTTTGTTGTTGTTGTTGTTTATTGTTTCTTTTTTTACTCTGGGTTTCTCTGGAGGGTTATGTACACTGACTAAATTAGAATCATTTTAAAATTTTTCCTCAATGCATAACACTCCCTGAGGAAGCTCAGTTTACACAGACAGGACAGACTTGTACTTTTGATAGCAAGCCATATTCACTATTCTGAATTTGATGTCTGCTAAAAGGGATGAAAAATACTGGATTAACAAGTTCAAATAGGGCCAGAGGAGGTGAAGTGGTGGAAGCCTATAAAGTCAGCAGTCTGGAAGTAGAGGTAGGGGGATTAGAAGTTCAAGATTATCTTTGATTACAATAGTGAATTGGAGGCCAGCTTGGACTACCTGAAAGCCTGTCTCAACTAAACAAAGAAACTCAAGAGTACGGATGTTCTCGAAGGACATAAAAAAATAAAAAAAAATCTCAGAGTAGATTCAAAAGAGAGGAGGGAAGAAAAATGAGCCAACCTGAAGAAAATAAGGGCCAAAGTAACAGAGGTTATCAATCAAATCCTGGACGTGGAGAATTGCTGCTTGGACAGACCTACAGCATGCCACTATGAGAGGATAGTCAATGGTGAGTTCTCAAGAAGTCTACTAAGACAAAATCTGAGGCCCCCAAAAGCTATATTCCCTACATAATTGTGAATGAAAAATACTCTTTGCACATATAAGGCCTGCAATAATACTTGCTTGTCTTGCATAAGAGGCCAATAAGGAAGAAAAGTCTCCCCTGAGAGTATATGAGGTATTTGAGTTACATGCTCAAATTCAATCTATTTGAGCAATATAATAAACCTCAACTACACAACTTAATTTGACCCTAAGTTTGATGGCGTCTTGCACCAACTTGCAGACTCAAATGCTAATATTCTCTAGGAAAACTCAATTTTAACTCCAGCCTTGAAGAATTTCCACATTTATTAACCCAAGAAAATTCAGAGTTAAAAATTCCAGCCAAGATGAAATTAGGTACTGTGAGCAAATGTAACTGCTTTTGAAGAAGTAGCTTAAATATACACGGAGTTTTCAGTACTGGATTTAAACTAAACAGATGTAGACTAAATATGTTTAACACACAAGAAATTTTTTTTTAAATGTGCTTAAAGGAGAAGAAAATAGGGCTTCTAAAAGTATGCTGTTTTGACACATTTTAAATTGGACATATAGAAAATATTCAAGAGTAGTGAATAGAATAAATATTAAAAGTGTCATACTCTTCTTTTGTCTTTGTTTTTTGGTATGCAATAGAGTCTCCCATAGTCTATGATAGCTTCTAACTACCATGTTTCCAAGGCTGGGCTTGAACTGCTGATTCTCCTGTCTCAAGTCCAGTCTGGGGATTTCAGTTGTGTCTCAATGCTTCGCTAGATAGTCTAAGAAGGGATCATTTCCTCAAAACAGAAGTATTTATTTAGTGTAAGAATATTTATAAAAGGGATTTTAAGATAGAAATGGAGCGGTGATACACTAATTATACCACTAAAGAACATTTGCTAGGGGTAGAAAAATGGCCACCCCAGGACTAGAAACCTTAACCCAGCTATTTACTCAACATAAGTTCAAATCATTGCTGGTACATGCCAACAATAGATTAAATCTCCATAATTTATGGTTTGTCGTTATTTATTTGCAGGTGCATTAGGTTATTTGCTTTACAATGAACAGAAGGCATGCTGCAAAACATAACTGGCTATTTTAGACTATTTTGGGCATCTTTTATTTTGGGAAATGCACATTCGCTCATGTCTCAGTATAAATTATCTTAAAGTTTCAGGGACAATAGTTAGCTGTTCCGTTTATATCTCAGAAGTGACAATAAAGATAAATTCCAGCACAGAGTTCTAAACAATCTGAATTTTCCGAACTTGGCCGATTATTCTAGCGTTTGGAACCTTTGATATTTGCCTCGCAAGGCTTAGGAATCCAAGACTCACAAACGGCGGGCTCGGAATCACAGCACAGAACAGGTGAAAAGTTGTTCCTAGTTGTGTCAGGCAGGTGCATACAACTCCCGACATTCCCCTTGCAAGAAATCAACAAATAAACAGAGGCACCGCATTTCGGATTCTGGCGTAGCCGTTTCGCGCAGGCGTGTGGTTTCTGTAGTTGCGATTACTAAAACTGCCCGCACTGGAGGCCGCGCTCGGGAAAAAAAAGACTACATTTCCCAGAACACCACGGGGATTCGCACCAACCTGCTGACGTCAGCGCTCCAAGCAGCCAATGACAACGGCGGGCGGCAGTGAGGCAAGCGCCGTCAGGCGCCAAAGTGGTGCCTTTTTTTTTTTTTTTTTGCTTTTTTTTTTTTTTTTTTTCTCCTTTGCCGGAGTCGAGCGGGTGCTGCTAGCGGAGGCGCCATATTGGAAGGGACAAAACTCCGGCGACAGCGAGTGACACAAATAAACCCCTGGACCCGTTCGTCCCCGCAGCAGTCAGGGCCGCGATGTTGTACCTAGAGGACTATTTGGAAAGTGAGTGCGCGGCGCCGGCGAGGCAGCGGGCGAGATCCGCGGCGGGCGGGAGCGCGAGTGGCCGGGCGGGCGGGATGGCGGGAGGGAGGGGGAGCGGGGGATGTTTCTTTCTCACGGTAACTGGCAGCCTCGTTGTGAGCCGCCCCCCCCGCACGCACGCACGCACGCACGCGTGACGCCAGCGCGTACCTTCGCCGTTGGTCCCGCCCTCTGACGGACTGTGCCTTTGACAGTGATTGAGCAGCTTCCGATGGACCTGCGGGACCGCTTCACGGAGATGCGCGAGATGGATCTGCAGGTGCAGAGTAAGTGGCGCGTCTCCACGGCCCCGTGCAGCCTCGGCCTCCTTCGGGCATCGCCTGGCGGGTTCTCCGCGCTACTTTTCTCGGGCTGTTACAGGAGGCAGCAGGCACACCATTCCGTTAACACGCGGGGCACAGCAAACACAATGTTTGTGTACTGCATGGAGATGACGACACTGCACCGCAGTGGGAACTCGCGTGATTTTAAGAAGGTTTGCACTTGAGTCTGTATGTGGAACTTGGAGTTCTGCATTCAGACTTAAAAGTTCATTATATTCCAAATTTCTCAAGAGTTAAGACGTAGAATCCCAGGTTCTATGCGGCTCTTTAGGGACTCTAGTGGACTTCAAAGGCCGAACTTTGACAAGTTGCATATTATGAAAGACACCTAGAGCTGTCAATGTCATGGATATTTCTCAGCCAAAACGAATGAGAGAAATAATTATTATGGAAATCTTCAAATCTGCTCTTTATAAAAATTTAGACATTTAGTAGGTGTTCCTACTCATTTCTTTCATAAACACAGTCACATTGCTCAGGCTCACTACTTCTCCCAGGCTGGTCCTAATCTCCTGGCTTTTCTGGTTCTGCCTGTCTAGTGCTGGGATTTACAGGAATGTGCCAGCATCCTGGTTCAGATTTGATTTTTCTGTCAATCAATGTTTGTTATTTTTTATAGGTGACTTATTTCCAAAATTAACCATGTTCTTTTGCAAAGCCATATAGGAGGTGTCTCAAAGGCACTTTGAGTTTGCTAAGAGCTTGTTCTTTTCCTTCTCAACCCAATGCCCCAGCCCCCCACCCCATACACACCTTTTGTTCCCTAATGTTCCTTCCTCATCTAAGTCTCTTGGGGCACATAGTACCATAGCCCATCATAAACGTGAGGTAGGTGTAGTAGTAAACATTTGCTAAAGCACATTCCAAAGAGATTGAGTAGAGAGAGCTTGGTGGCAGATAGATTTGGGTTTACTTTAGGACAAATTTGTTTCTTGTCAACCTTGGCTGCTTTGCTGCCTTGGGGCATTTTTTTTATAAAAGGCAATCTAAGGATTTAAAATATTACAGATAATTAGGATGTATAATACTCATTTCAATAGGTATAAAATAAGGAATTATTTAAAACATTCTTAATTTTTCAGTTTTTTAAAATTCTTTGATAGTTTGGATTTAGTTTATATATATTACAGGGTTTTCAAATTTACTTTTTTATGAACCTGGTGTCTTCTGAAGTTAAAAAGTGATTATTAACAAAACTAGCAGCATGTCTAAAGTCAACAAATGAACTGAAAGTAAATGCTTTATAAAAATTAAGATTAACTAGAATATCTCAGAATCTTTTTAAAGAATCTATTATGCACTAAAGATCTTTAAACAGTGAATATACAAATTTTTCTCCATTTCCATAACAAAAACCCTTTTATTTATTTGTTGTTTTTAAGCAATCATCCATTAAGGTCATTATTTTTAACATGGGCTTTGGAAAACCCTTGCAAGGAATAATTATCCTATGTATTGAGTAAGTAAATAGCATCTTAAGTAAACAAATGATCACAGTTTTTATATCATCATACAAAATGAAGTGTCGAGGTGCTTGATGTTCTGTGGCAAATGTTGAATTTATTATCACTATTTTTATTAAAAAGAAGTGTGAAAACTTTCCAGGAGTACTCTTTATTAAACAACTATGGTTGCCATAACCAGCTCACTTAATGCCATTAGCTGATTTCAGTGCTGTGCTACTCCAGGGTTGTGGCATAGATCCTCCTTCTCTATGTGGTTGAAACTACCTTGATTATTTGCAAATGTTTTGAAACAGCAAAAGTTAGTACAGAATCAATTGCAGCTTTTAAAAGCTAAGGTAATTAAGGCATTACTGTTTATAGAATAAAAGCATAATATTTATGAGCCACTAGCAAACTAACACAGTGCATGCTGTCAAACTTCTCTTTTTTTCCCCTCAAATCAAAGCAATTTGGTCTGCTAAGTATGAAATGTTTTATTATGTCAGATGCAATGGATCAACTAGAACAAAGAGTCAGTGAGTTCTTCATGAATGCGAAGAAGAACAAACCTGAGTGGCGAGAAGAACAGATGGCATCCATCAAAAAAGTAAGTGGGATACTTGATTGTCAGTTACACTTGGGAGCCCCTGAGAGAGAAGTAAAATTAGGTTGATCCTATGAATGACTTGGGGTGCTTGTTATGGCTTAGAGCAGTAGTTCTCAGCCTGTGGGCTGCAACCCCTCTACTGGTCAAGCCAACCTTCCACAGGTGTCATTAAAACTATCAGAAAATGCAGATATTTACATTACGGATTCATAGTGGAAAACACAGATACCTTATGATTCATAACAGGAGCAAACTTACAGTTATGAAGTAGCAATGAAAATAACTTTAAAGTTGGGCATAATTGCAACCCAAGGAACTGTATTAAAGGGCCTCGGCATTAGGAAGAATGAGAAGCACCCTTGAGAGCTTCCTGTAATTCTTGCTGAGGCTTAGCTAATTCTGGGGCCTAGGACTCTCCTCCAGATTAGAGTCCAGCTTAGATAAGCTTACTATGTGTTCTGTGATGTGGATCTGGTGTTTTCAAGGATGAATTGGAAGCACAACTTCCAAGACTTGGCTTTGATTCTCACTGCCATGTAGGAGCATGACTTGGATCAGATCCTTTAATATAAAGAAGAATCCATAACTACACCCAATCTTTATATAAATTCTCCGGGATCTACAGAAAAATTAATTTTAAAAATAAAATTTTTATAGTTGTGTTTTTCTTTCATCTGGAAGGAGGGGAAAATCTGCATTCATAAGAGAAATAGTTCTGCCATATAAAACACCTGATGGCTTAGGTATGTAGGAGTTTAGAACTTTAGTATGTAAATCCAGGATTCACTGGCCACCCCTTTCAACTAGAAGGTTTTTGAGGCAGCACAACTTAAACCTACCCCCCAAATTCTAGTGGTTTGTGAAAGCTCATAGGTTACTTTTTTCTTTCTTAAAAAGTAATTTTTGTTTTTTAGACCATAATATGGAAAAATATGAACTACAGTTTGGATGATGTAAATTTATATCTAATTTAAAACTAGAGCTGTAGACCAATTGGACAGCAAAAAAATGTGCAGGTCAGAATTCTTTCTGTGACTATATTTTTGTTATAAAAATTGGAGCTGGAGGAATGGCTCAATGATTAAGAGCACTGGCTGCTCTTCCAGAAGACCATGCTTTATGCCCAGCACCCATGTGATGGCTCATAGCCATCTATAGCTGCAGTTTGAGTGGATCTGATGCCCCCTCTGACTTGTGGGGGCATGTGGTACACAAACATACATGCAAGCAACATACACACATAAGATAAATATTTTTAAGTTGTATAAATGAAATGTTGGTATGTTTTATATGTTAGCTAAAGGTTATCATGCTTTTGTTACTAAATTAACTTTCTAGTAAATAGGTTGGACTTGGTATAATTTCTTTTTTTATTTGTCTTTTCTGAGATTTTTGAATATCACCTTTTAATTTTTGACATTGCCCTTCATTTCTATTTATCTCCCAACCACTCCCTACCGTGTGAAGTTTGCTATTGCTAATATGAGATGACTGGTTGATAACAAGTAGGAATAATGAAAAGACAAGACTATATATGTATGTGAATATACATGCTGAAGTTACCAATGCTTGAAATGCAAACATTTTTCTTCAGGACTACTATAAGGCTTTGGAAGATGCGGATGAGAAAGTACAGTTGGCAAACCAAATATATGATTTGGTAAGTAAAATAATATGCATATTATGCAGTGTGTGCTAGAATTCAGAATTTTATCAATTAGCTTAAACTGAAACTAGAGTGTTGCCTTTTAATCATATTTAATTTGAGAGTTCAGTGTCGCTGTCTTGCTTTCTTTGGGGATGAAGTCAGAGAAGGGCACAGCATTTAGTTAATAGGTTGGAAGCCACACATTTCAGTGATGATTACTATAAGATTGTGGGTGATATTTTTATTTCAGAAAGAATTGGCTTTATTTAATTAACCCCTTTTCTGCCATTTTATTTCTATGATAAAATATAATTAAGAGTACCTTATTAGTGAAAGTTCTTGGTAGTCTGATTAAAATAAGAAAGAGGTTTCCATGTTAAGTGTGTGCTTTTTGTTTTATTTTTGTTGTTGTTTTCTGTCTTACTGGTTTTTTGTTTTGTCCTCTGCTTTCTTGTTTATTTGTTTTTTTAAGAGAGAAAACATGAAGTTGGGGGGGTTAGGTGGGGAGGATCTGGGAGGAGTTGGTAGAGGAAAGAATATGATAAAAATATATTGTATGTAAAAATTTTTAATAAAAAAAGAAAAGGAAAAAAAGGTGTTTCTTTCTTGCAATAGTAATTCTAAAAGTTTTGAATCAACAGGAAGAGAGTTACACATGCATTTGCTTCTCAAATTGCTTTTATGATAGTATCATTATTATATGATATGAAACATCTGGTTTTAGTGCAAGGCTTCTGCTTAAGTAAGTAGTTTAGAAAAAGTTAATTTTTCCTTTTGTGTCAGAGTAAGGTGAAGCAGAAAAACAATGTTCACTTTTGATTGGCTTCAGCTTTTATATGTTTTTCAGATATAATTTACCATGGAAAAGATACCTGCAAATAAAATATTATTAGTAAACATGACACATTATAAAATATTTTAGTCTCATCTCTTTTTCTGGCATAAAATACTCTGACCAAAAGCAATATAAGGGATTTATTTCAAGTTATAGGTTACATTTTCTTATTGAGAAAAGTTAGGGCAGGAATTTGAAGTAGAAACTATTAAGAAACTGTACTTGCTGTACTTGAGACTTATACTCAGCTAGCATATAAAGCCCAGGACCACCTGCCCAAAGACTGGTACCACTCACAGTGGACAGGATGCTCCTATGTGCATTAACAATCAAGGCAGAACCCCTCCCGAAATCATGCCCATGGGCTAATTTGATGTAGCCAGTATCTTTCTCAGTTGACAGTTAACTTGACAGCCTTGAGGAAGAAAGGTACCTACCTACTGTGTATGATGCATACAAATGCTTGCATTAAACTACACTATCAATATCACAGAAGAAACAATAACACTATTGTTTCTATATAGTGGAATTTTTAAATTTTTAATTCTTTAATCTTGCTGGGCTGGCAGGTGGTTGAAAGGGACAGTGATTTTAAAAACAAAAAAAGCCCAAGGCTTCCTTGAAAACCCAGTATTTACTATGCCGAGGCTTCTGAAAATGCTTAAGACCTCAGTTATTAAAGGTAGAAGTCCATCATAAAGATATGTCATGTTCTTTATTATTTTATTTGTCTTTATTCTTTGACAGTATGTATACAATGAATTTTAGTCATTTTTACTTCAAGTTCTGCTCTCTCATCTCAACTCCTGCTGAAACTCTCACTTTCTTGGGAAGCCAGCATCCCACTTTTCCGTCTTCTTTCTCTTTGTGACCTACTTCAGTTAGAGTTCTTTGCACAAGCACAGGTGGGAAGGTATTTCTTTGAGCATGGGCAACTTATCAGCAACTCCACCACTGAAGAAAATATTACCCACTCCCTAGCAACCATTAACTGCCAACAGACCCTCAGGAAGCGGGGACTTATAGGTCCTTCTGTTACCCATGATGAAATATTGATAGGCTCCATCTTGAGCAAATAGTGAATGTAACCACAGCTGTAATGAATTCACTAGCACAATGCTGTAGCATGTCCAGAAGATGTGTTTTTTGTTTTATATCTCCCTATGTCTGGCTCCACCACAATGTTCCCCAATCCTTGGTGGGATTATGTGGATGTCCCTTTTAGGGCTAAGGGCTGAACACATCTCATCCTGTGGACTTGGTACATTGACTAGTTAAGGGTCCCTGCATTAACCGCCACACATTGTAATGAGAGGCTGAGAACAGCAATAACTTCTCCATATAAACATGAATATTTTGAAGGGAATTTGACAATATGGCCAGTTGGCAAAACCATAGCAATAGGTTTTCCTCTAGGGCCTTTGACTCCCTAGCCATGAGCTCTTGGCCAGGTTTACAGTATTAGGCATGGGTTCCTTCCTGTGGCGTGGGCTTCACATCCAGTCAGAAAGCTTTCTGTTACCCCCATAACAGTCAGTGCACTTTTGAACCAGAGGGCACATCTTGCCTACCTGGTTGCTTCCAGCTGGGTAAAAGTGTTGTTTTTTCTCCTACAGCAGCTTGCATAGAGTCTTCTGGCACTGTGAAAGCAGTGGGGAGGAAGCTTCCAGCTCAGTTCTCACTTTATTTCTCTGTCTTTCCAATGTGTGGTATCTTCCACAGCGGATTATATGGTCATATCTTCAAGTTCTGTTGAGAAACCAAGTAGTTGAGAGTTTCATTTGTGTGTTTTTAATGGCTGTAATAGGATGGGATCTTAATACATATAGTAGACATGATAAGTGAATGCTCATAATTCTGTGGCAATGAGAATAGAAATCCTATTCAACTACTTCACTGAGAGTATGGCTCTGGAAACAATTTAGTTTAATCTCTAACCTCAGCTTTTCTGTCTATAAAATGATGTTTTAATCTCATACTAAACTAACATGCATACACATATACCTACATGCAAGCACACATACACACACACCATTCTTAGGATGGCTTTTATGCCTTTAAAGATTCACTTTATCTCCTTTTCCCAATCTCAGCTCTTCCAAGTTGAAGCTATTTTCTTTTACCTGCTACTGTCTCTTGACATTTTCTCTTTTCTTTTTTTCCTCCTCCTTAGCACCTCTGCCCTCCTTTCTGCTACTTTGCCTCCCTTCCCTTTAAATTATGCCACTGCTATTTCAATAACCCTTTTTTTCCTATTGAAGTACCTTTTCTTTTGCATTATCTCTTAGGTAAGTCTGAGTATATAACTCAGAATCAGGATAGAGGTTATGAGGATTCCTAGGGATCAGGAGGATGAGGATTTTGGTGAGTAGGTACTAAGTTACAGTACCTTACTATTGTTGGCACATGCTGTTTACGTAAGAGAAGGGGTTTCATTGTGTTTGCCCTTAAGAAAAAGAGATCAGATCAAGTGGTGAGGGAGTGGATATATTTATTCTCATTTGAATATTACATATTATGTATGTTTTGATATATCAAACCTCAGAAATGCAGGGTTTATGTATTAGCATTTTTTAGATTTGATTTTTAATTATGTGTGTGTGTGTGCATATGAGAGATATAGAAAGATAGGTAGGTAGGTAGGTAGATAGATAGATAGATAGATAGATAGATAGATAGATAGATAGATAGAACGAACACAAGTTTCTGAGAGAAAGAAAGCACAAAAGGTTTCTAAGAAAGAGAAAGAGAGAAGCATTTCCTCAGTAAAGCAGTATATGCTCTTAACTACTGAGTTATCTCCCTAGCCCCTGCATAGATTTCAAAATTCCTTTTGAAGATTTAATGATCTTTATTTTCCCTATGCTGTTCATTGTGGAAAACTTTCAATGGCTTCTATAGCAGTGTCCATCATTCATTAAGAAACAGGGCCCTGATTCCTGTTAATTCTGCTTTGAGCCATCTTACTTCCTAATCATTTACTCCTCTGATGTGAGATGTCAGGGTGTATGCTGTGAATGCCATTAGATAATAGAGGAATTGTTTTGGCCTATGGCAGAGCAGCTTAAAAGCAGGGAGGAAATCCAAGCATAGATACAGGGGAAGGAAGGCAGAGTCAGGACAAACAAAATCCAGACACCCAAGAAGCAATATGTAATGGAGTACAGGTAAGCCATGAGCCACATGGCAAGACAGATTAATAGAAACGAGTTACCATGTGAGAGCTAGCCAGCAATAAGCCTGAGCCATAGGCCAAACAGTTTGTACTAATATAAGACTTTGTGTGGTTATTTGGGACCAAGTGGGGCTGTGAGTCCAAACACTGGGACTAGTCTGGACCAGAAACTTTTTATTTACACTCCTCTATAAACCTGCTCTCCTTTGTTCTCCAAGTGCTGACCCTGAGCATCATGGAAGTTTCTCCTCCTCTGAAATACTGCTTGCATCTGGGCTTCCTTTCCCTCTACTTCACCATCCATTTTTATCTGAGACTAAAGTTGAGTTCCTGGACTTTTATCCACATTTTCAGTCCCTTCTGAAGCACTGCCATCTTAAGGTGTCCTCACTTGTCTGACAGTCACCAGCCATCACTGGCAGCCAGCACAATTGGACATGGTAGGTAATGTGAAGCCGGTACCTCTGCAGACTTGTTGGTTTCACTTAATATTTGGATCCTTTCACTGGACATCATGCATTAGTCCTTGTGTTTAAATGGAATCTGTCTCTTCTCTGTTCTTCCCCGTGGTTATTCCAAAACAATGCCCTCATTTCCTACAAACATACCCTCTCTAGTCATTTGAGTTCGCCTTACATTGGCAAGAATGTAATCTCAGGCTTTTTAGTGACTGCTTCTGCAGTTATCTCTGGACCATTATCTCTGCCTGTCATTTATTCAATGAGTTATCTTTCTATAGCTTTACTTACCTCTTATTCCTCCACATTCCCACCCTGCCATCTGTTTGTCTATCTGTCTCTGATGGGATCTCTTCATATAGTCTAGGCTAGCCTTGAATTTATGAATGTTCACTTTTACTACTGTTCCTATCCCTTCTAATACCTTCCTTGACTTTGCTATATTACATGTATTCTGTTTTTCATCTTCAGCCTTTCTTTTCTTTTTTTTATATTTTCTGTTCTTCTGGCTGTATATTGTAGCATTTAAACATTTGTTTTCCTCTTATTTTTTAAAGACACTTAGGCACCCAAATCAATTCTTTCTGAAGCATAGTCTTTCTTGAGTTTCTAATTCAGTCTTTTTGATGCTCTCTTATCTTCAGTTGATCCCTAAATCCATTGCAATTTGTATTTTCTATGCCAGTCCCTTGGAACTTCAGATGACAAATTCTTTATTTAATCTATTGGGCACTCTTAGTCCATTTGACTCTGTTGAGAAGTTGAATGTTGTTTACCATTGTCTTTTTTTAAAAAAAAAAAAAAAACAACTTTATTTATTTATTTATTTATTTATTTATTTATTTATTTATTTGCCTTGGTGTTTGCCTGGAACTGGAACTACAGACAGTTGTTAGCTGCCATGTGGGTACTGGGAATCGAACCCGGGTCTGGAAGAGCAGACGGTGCTCTTAACCACTGAGCCATCTCTCTAGCCCCACCATTGTCTTTTTATTGACATTTTTGCTCATGTATTGTTATGTGAAGACTCTACTAAAATATTGCCACCTATGTGACCTTTCTTGGTTGTTTTATGTGGCTCATAATGATGCTGTTCTTGGGTTCTGTCCTTGACTCTTATTCTTTCTTATTCATCAGGTATTGCTCATAGATAATTTTTTATTATTGTTTTCTGTCCAGCAGGCAGGAAAGATCAATTATTATACTATACCATAAATTAGTCAAATATTGTATTTCCTACCCACATACTTTCAACACAAGTAGGAAACACCTCTCAGTTACCTTTCCACATGTTCTCTTAGCTTCATAAACTAGACAGCAAGCAATTCCTTAAGTATGAAGATTCCTGAGTTGTTGAATCTCATTATCTGAGACGTTCCTCTCACCTGCCCCCACTTATCTCAGAAGATGCACTGATGTTTAGTTTCTCAGATTAGGATACTGAAAGTCCTCCTGCAGGTCTTCTTCCCATGGCCTGATCATTTCACTCACCCAATCATTCTTCCCACTCGTTTAGCCTGCTGTACTTGTAGTATTTTGTTAAAAACTGGAGTATATTAGGAAGAATGCAATATACATGCACTAAGTATATTACTTAGATTTGGACTGATGTATGTGCTATTGTAATCATAGCCCAGACAAAATAAAGAGCATTGCAACTCTCTGGAAAACATTGGTTCTAGTCCCTAACCCTCTACTATACTCATCACTTGTTACCAAGACTCGACTGTTTCAACTTTGATCCTTTTTAAAATTTAAGGGTTTTTTGAGAAGTTCATACATGAACACTATATTTTCCTCATTTCTACCCTTCTTTCTCTTCTCTCTAACTCCTTCAATGTACCCCCCAGTTGCCTCTTAAATCCATAACCACTTTTTAATTATTGTTAATATACATGAATATGATCTGTCCATCATTTATTGGCTATCTAATCTCTATCTCTGTGTGTGTGTGTGTGTATGTGTGTGTGTGTGTATATTGGGGAAATCTCCTACTAAATCTATTTAGCATTGCTCATATATACATGCATTTACTGCTGACTACTTGGGATTGCATGGCCTATCAGAGAGCCCATCCTACGAGAAAACTGATTCTTCTCTCACCAGTCATTGATTTCCTATAGCTCTTCATCTAGGGTGTGAGACTTCTCTGTCTGTGTTGACATGACAATTGACATTCATTGTGCAGATCTTACTTAGGCAATTGTATTGTTGAAATTTCTTAAGTGCACTTCTCTGTTATGCCTAGATGACATCTAGCTTTAGGTATCCTGGTCCTCGGACACTTACAATCTTTTCACACACGCCTCTTCTCTGATTTTCCATTAGTCCCCACGTTGTACCCAACTATAAAGCTTATGAACCATAACAATGATTGGCAGAGCAAGATGTCCCCAGTGCTGCATTAGTAGCTCTTTTATCTTGGGGGTAACCAATAACTGTCTGATTGGATTTAAGGCCTGCTTATTAGGATAAAATCCATACCTGATACTGTAAACCTGTCCAGATACTAATGGCTGGAGAGTTTATCGACCTAGAGGAGAACCTGCTGCCGTTTTCCTAACCCAGTGCAGTTTGTGGATATATCCTAAGTACTTATCCCTAAACCTGCAGATGAGGGTAGCTCTGACTCCTCTCCTCATCAAAGAAGCTGTGGGAACAGATGGAGACTATTAGAGAGATCTACAACTGGTCAAATGCAGAGAACAAGTGACTGTGGGGTGCTCTGCCCCACTTGATAAATCTATCATGCTTCTTCTAAAATATATTCTCATCATGCTGTGATCTTGATTGAAATCCAGTGATATTTTGTTCCGGATTTACTTTATTGTGTTTTTTAGGGCCTTCTTAATCCTGTCTTTGCTCAATTCTTTTTAGTATTCTTTTTAATATACTCTCATGGTTTTTAGTTTCCTCTATTTAGATAGTTTTATTTTTCTAATGCCTATGATAATTGTGAAAGAGTTCTTCTAAAGGAAGATTTGCAAATTTGTTCAGCAAAAGGGAGTATTTTAAAATACTAAACCGTTGACTTGGCAAGATGGCTGAGGCTGTGAGAACACCTTCTGCCAAACCTGATGACCTGGATGTGATCCCTTGAACCAACATGGTGGACAGAGAGAACTGACTCACCTACGTTGGCCTCTGATCTCTACAGGCTTGTGGGATAGCTGAATAGACTTGCCTAGTTTGAAGGTTCAGAATGAGAAAAGCTCCTCAGAATTGACATGATGCTACACATAAACAATTTTACATCTGCTTTCATGAGACAGGTTACAGACAAAACAGGATATGGACATACCCATCAGATTATGTGTATATGAGATAGAAATGAAGTTTGTGTTGAGACTTTATTCTGCCCTCAAGATATCTTAGTATTATGTGTAAACCTTCCCAAATCTGAAAACATCTGAAATCTGAAACACCCCTGCAGTCATGTATATACATCCCCAGTAAGAGGCACTGAACCTGTCTACAGTCAGATTTTATGCTTCAGTGTTTGATCTCATTGTGCTTTTCCACACTAACATTTTATTTGCTTTTAACATCAGCAGTAAGTCGATATATTCCTATGATCAATACTACACTGATTATGGTTATTTATTAAGGAAAGAAACCATGTTGTGTATCTACAGATGAAGAAATATCTGGAAACAAAACAAAAACTACCTTGTTACCAAATACCACCATCTAAGAAGTATTACATTGCAATACCCGATAAAGTTGATTTATATGCAGTCTGATAAAATTGGAGCTTTTAGTTAATGTTTGGGTGCTCTTCATAGTCTAGTGTTGCTCAACACCCTTGAATTTGCTTGTGTTTATAAATCCTGGCCTGTTCCTGAGATAACTGAACTTCAGACCCACAGTCTACCTATAAGATGAGAGTTCTCTCCCTGATCCTCTAATTAAGAAATTAATATTATATGAGCGTGATTTTGATTTGTTGTCTGTCCCTGCTGTCTTTTAGGAAGACAGTTAGATGTAGCTTATGCTCCAAGTACTTGATTCAGCCAAAGGAACATAGTTTACATTTTCATCTAGTCATATAATTTAGTGATGTAAATAACCATTTTTATGATTTATTAGAGGATATTTTGCTGTCATTACTCTCATACACACACATACCAGTTTATCTTTTTTTGATATAGCAAAGCCCTCTTATGGAAGAAACTTGCCTCTAATTTCTGTGGATTTTCTCTTAGAACCTAATAAATTATTTGCCTATTCTTTAAGGTCAAGCTCGATATCTAAATTGGAAAATTTGACTATCTTGGAAGCAATTGATCATATAGAAACTTTTTAAAAGCTATATGTAAATTTAATTTAGGTTCATAAGTGACACATTATAAAATCTGAACGTTGAAAAACTGAAAGAGTCAAATGAGAAAAATAAAGTATTTCAACTCTAAAATATTAGGGGATAGGTTTTTTTGTTGTTTTATGCAAAAAGGCCAAGTGTGACTAATTCTTTATGATAAAAAAATATACTAAATAATGTTTTCTTTGCCTCAGAAAAGTTCTGGAAAAAATATAGTAGTTTATATTTAGCCATTGTGGTTTGGGTTATAGCATGATTTGGAGCTAGCACAAGAGAGCTTTTGTGGATATCATTTATTGCCATTACATGAAGGAACTGATCAATGAGAAGAGTCTATGTTTAGCTTCGAATTTGGAATCGGGTTCAAATAGGTGTAGAGGGTGGCAGAGTCTAGGAGCTTGCTCTGCCTGAGGCCTGTGTGCAAATTGTAACACAAGTGACAAGAACGGACCCTTACCACATATGTGTGCAGAGGGAAGGCATGTGACTTCAGTTGAGCTCAGCTCTTTCTATATCCCTTCATTACTGTTTACATAGCTGTGTCTCAGGGGTCTTAGCAAAAGTTAGATTTTCTAGTCAACTTACTTTCTAACTTCCAATTTTATTTTTATAAGTATAGCAATGATAAATTTAAGAAAAATAATTCATATTGCCCAAGAGTTGCTTATAAAGTAATTTTTCACAGTAGCTTTTAAATCAAGAAGCCATTTTCAGAGCTGCACCCTCAGGGTGGTTTACAGCTGCTCTGTTTACTGAGGTAGGAAATTAATTTCGGGGATTTTTAATTATATGAATTCTACTGCTTCATCAATAATATATTTAATAAAATTATTTTTAAGTATAGAGCTAATGAATTAAATGTATTGTGTGTAAGAAACACCTTCATATCACTTTAGACCACCTCCCAACTGAGATTCCAGCATTGTCCTCTTCTTCATCATCTTACTGACTAGACCTTTCTTTTACTCTGAGCGTTACTGTCTGACTGTCTCTATACAGTTTGCATGATTACTAGTATCCACTTATTTAAATACAGTGTACTCTTCTCTAAGTCACTCACACCTTTGTGTCGTCTGCCACAGCCTAGGATTTTATTGTTGCTTCTTCTATTCTCATCCTACTTAACCACTCCCTTTGAACTGATTCTTTTTTGTTACATTTACATTGTGTTTTCTTGAGATCTTATGTGAAACTTTTGGTGAATTCTGATTTATTGGCAAAATTCTAATTTCTATGAAGACAGGGATTTTTCTCAAAGTTTTCACATACCCTCCATTTAACCTAGTATCCAGTATATATTAGAAGCTCATTGTAACCCGAGTATTAAGCCCAAATAATTATCAAAAAAAAGATATATTATTAGGGTTAATATTTATTCAAGAAACTTACAATATAAATGCAGGAAATGGAGAAAGGATCCACTCATCCAGAAAGGATCTTCCATCCAGGCGGTGGAGAAGCAGAGAGAACTGTCCTCATGTCACAGGAATTTAAGTTGTTTTTGGCCATGCCTTAAGGCTATAGCTTTTAAGATTATAGGTGAACCCCAAATCCCCAGAAGCCATGCCCTCAGAGTCAGGAAGATGCTGAATCCCACTACTCTATCTCTCTCTCTGTCTTAATAAGAATTAAACTTACATTAAAAAACATATATATATACATATATATACACACACACATACACACAATAGAAACAATCATCAAGCAGTGTCTAGGAAAAAGTAAAGGCAATGACATAAACAAAACATAACTATAAGAACAAGCACAAAACATATGTTAAATTCTAGAATATTGATGTGGTAGAATACAGAAGTTACTCTAAAGCTGTTTTATCTTGAATATGAATCTGATACCTAAATGCTTTTAAGCTGGATAGGACATGATTATACCTGAAGTTGTCAGATCTTTAACCCTATCAAAGAACTGAAGAAGGAAAATATATTACCTGAGTAAGCTGGAAGTACACATGAGTAACTTTCGAAATTTAGTAAGAGAAGACAGCAACAGTCAGCTGCCTGGACAGTCACCTACAGCTTTTTTGGAAAGTTGGAGCATCTAATGTTTTGGCTATAGGCCTAGGATATCTGACAGATTTTTTTTCTACAAGCAGAATATTTTTTGTGTTGACAGGTTTTAGTAGTCTCTTGTCTTTTGGCCTGCTTGTCTAGATTGGACAGCGTGCTTACTGTCAGTAGTCAAGGCAAGGGCAGTTTTTTAGCCAACAGGCCATTATTGGCCAAGGAAGACAAACTCTGTGTGGAGGATCTTTGATGCCCAGCACCATCTCAGGAAAGGAATCATGTCTTTCATAGCCAAATTTTGAATAATGAAATACTTAAGTGAAATATTTTCTAGATCTATGGAAGTGTTTGAAGACTCTTGTCTGACATATTCTACTATATATCTGTAACTGTCATTTAAGATCAGTTATTGGGTGATGTGCACTAATTTTTAAAAAAATCATGGACTAGATAGAATTGTAGTGGGGCCCCATCTTCTTTTTGGACATTTTGGAGATTATTAGGAGAATTTGTTGTTTGCAGTGGATAATTTAAACGTTACTAATAATGGATAATTTACATTTTCAGAGAATTGTATGTAAAGAAAGATATAAAAGATCAAGAGAGAATAAGTACAGAGAGAAATAGGATTAGAAATAAAATTATAACACAACACAATAGTATAGTCTCTATATATCTTGGCTGTCTTGTATCTTACACTAGGTGGTTTTTTGATATTAGACAGAATGTTTAATTTTTTTTAAACTAATGTGCTTGGGTTTAAAGATGAAACTCACTTATTTTTTGTTAATTGATAAATTCTTATTTTTTAAAAAAATTAAATTAGAATTTTAATGTATGTTTTTAATTTTTATTTGGCCTATGTGGCAGAAATATTTATCTTAATATAATATCTTTTGTATTATAATTATTGTAGGTGAATGAATGTTTAGAAGGTAAAATAACTAGAATATAATTAAGGTCTGGATCTATAAGATTTATATGTGTATTTTGTAATTCATTTATTAAAGCTAATTTTTTAATCTTTCTTAGAAAAACATTTTGGATTATTTAAGTCTTTGTTATCTAAGGTTTTGAATAATTTAACTAGCTTATGATTTTTATCTTAATAATGAACTGTGTATGAAATATTTTTTTACGTAGTCTTTGGAAATCATAAAGACTTTATACTCTATTTTTTGAGTTGTACTTTTTGGAGTCTACATTTTAAATAATTAGTAGTTTTTTGTATTTTTAGAAATAATTTGTAATTCAGCAATTTTTTATTTTTTAAAACTTTTTTAATGTATTTATACTATTTGAGTCAGTTAATAAAATATCATCTATGTAGTAGTACAAGATAGATTGTGGAAACTTTATGTATTACTTTTAAAAGCTGTTGTACAAAATATTGATACTATATTGATATCGTTTTATAGGCTGAGAATTATAAATGGGCACTGTAAAGGTAGTTTTTTTTGTCTTGCTTTTGTAGAGGTATAGTAAAGAAACAGTCTTTTAAGTCAATAACTATAATAGGCCATCTCTTAGGTAACAGGAATCACTTTATTGTTTTAAGATCTGTCACTGTTTTTTATCTTTTTAGATTTTTTTTATAACAAATATAGGATAGTTTTAGGGGCTTGTTGATCTTTTAATTTGTTGAGAATTTATCTGCTCTTGTATTAGTTGTTTTAAAGTCTGCAACTTCTCTTTTGTTAGAAGCCATTGCTGAACCCATATAGGCTTATCTGGTCAGCCATTTTAAAGGTAACAAGCACTGTGGGTGCCTTCATAGGGTCAGCAGCTACCATGCTTTGTTTTTGTACATCCTGAATGGCTAGTGACTGTTTTTTATAATATTTTAAATTATTATTTTTAGAAACGTAAGTGGGTCTATGGTTTATATCTGAGCTTGGAGAAATTTTAATCTGGGCATTATATTGTTGTATAAGATAACAACTTTATAAATTTATATTTGCCATATATGGCTGTAGCCTTTTTTGTGTGTTTTTGGTCTTAAGTCATTGTATACTTTGTTTTATCTGAGATATGGTTTTAATCTTTAAAAATTGAACATCCATTGTTTTAGAGGCCATTTTGGATGTCATGGTTGTGGGGTTATGATCAATATATCTGTCTTTATGTCAACTAAGCCTTGGATAAAAATGTTATTTATTTGTATTTTTTATTTTTGTCTTTGCTTATGGAACTTTGTTAGAATATTTCTTTTGTGGGTTTGGGGGAAATTTTTGATTTTTTTTTAAATGTATTTTTAATGGTATGCTTTTTCAAGTTAGGCACTGGATTTTTTTTTTACTGTGACTGGATATGATTGAACTATCTTTGAATTTGAGACTTGTGTTTTGGGGCCTCTCACAAGAGGCGTTTTTTCATAGTAAAGGATTATATTATTTGTTTTTTGTAGATTTATATCTATTGGTCTAATGTGTGCCTTTGTCACATCTTTTATATAATCTAGAAGATAGAGACCTTTCATTTCAGTCATTTTTAGGAGTTTTAGGAATGCCCTGTGTGTGTGTGTGTGTGTGTGTGTATATATATATATATATATTTCCTGGTTTATCACAATTAAAACATCTGATATTTTGGTTTTTTATCTTGATATTAGAAGTGGCTTGACCCACCTAAGACTCCTTGTTATAATTAAGAGACTTAGCATTGATTGTGTATTGACTTTATTTTTTTAGGACATTGATCTGATTTTTAGTGGCATAAGCATTTATTTATATTAGCATGTCAAAAGCAAAATAGAGAATTAGTTGCTGTTTAACTTTTGGATCTGATATTGTTTTATGTATTGCTTTGGTCATCTTTGTAGAAAGTCATTATAAGGGTTTTTAAGGCTTGTTTAATTTTAGTATATGACCTAATTTTTATCTTGGATCCAGAATCTTGGTTTAAGCATTTAAAGCGACACTCTGACATAGCAGTAATGTATATTTATCAAAAGTAACCTTATATTAGCAAATTGACTTACTAAGAATATTATTTTGAGAAACATGAAAGCCTCTCATCTTTGTTGTTGTTTAATGGTCATAGCCTCATTTTTTAGCTAATTTTTTTATTGTAAATGTTGGCCATAATCTAAGACAGCAGCTGTTAGCTGCATCTAATCATTAGGTGTGATTTTATTTTTTGTATATCATGAATTTAGCATTTGTTTTATATAGTGTAATGAATTTTCCAAACTAAAATAGCTTTTTTGATGTCTTTATATATGTCTTGATCTTGTATGTATAGAGTTTTAATTATATTTTATAAACTCTAAAGTTTTATTATTTGCATGGTTTTTTTGAATGGTAATTGGGGAGATCATAGGAGGGGAGAAAGGAATATCTTGTACATTTATAACTTTAGGCAAATCATCTCTATTTTTATAAGATTGGTGAGGATTATCTTGAACTGTTTTGGTTGATTGTGTTTTAACATTTTTTTTAAATTATAGTAAAATGCTCTTTTTGTTGAAATTAAGGAACTTAATTTTTTAAGGTCTGAATTTTTTGAATAGTAAATCTTTTAAATTATTTTATGGAATTAATAGTTTTTATTTTTATTATTAACAGGGTTTTATAAATCTTTGTATTTGTATTTAAGGAGGAAGATCTGTCTGAAAGTTTGTCATAGCTAATTTTTATAAAATTGACTGATGGCAATTTATCATTGGCAAATTTGTTATTCATTTTAGAAAGAATGCTGCATATAACAGCAATTTTTAAATTTTTAGGAGGTTGTATTGTCTGTTAATATCAACTGAAGAACCTGTTGTAAAGGGGAGGCTTATTATTTATCTCAGTCTGGTTGTAATAGCTATGTTTGGCCAATAGATGTCGCAGGCATTGCTCTAATTAGTCAGGGCAAGCTGGTTGGCCTGCAACTGCACCTAGCATAGGCTTTTGTAATTTTGGGAAAGTTAGTATAAATATTCCTGTACAGATAGGATGCCCAAGTATCAAGCAGGACTAGGGACAGTGTATGCAAATATGCAGGTCCTAAGAGCTAGTTTTCAAGCCACTATTATGGCAGCAGGAAAGGTACATGAGCATGCAGGCAGTGAAGGGAGGTGGAGCGGTGAGGGGCAGCATGCTTTGGCAGCTGGAGGGAGGTGGGTGGGCAGTGTCTGGTTAGGCAGAGCTCCAACTCTTGAGTAGATCAGTCCCACCTCTCTAGTGGTATCAAGGATTTAGTGAGACTGTGAGCATCAGTTTATAGTGGCCAACCAGAGCACACACTGGCGTATCTGAACTTGGGTCTTATTGGCACTTGTAGAGAGGATGTGCACTGTTTAAGCAGCCTAGTTGGTGAGCCAAGTAGATGGGAGCAGGCCAAGGCTGTCTGAAGCTTTCTAAAGGCCCCTCAGAGGGAAGGAGGCTGCTCAGAACCCCAGCCATGGGGCTGAGCTAAACTGCTGGGCAAAGCCCCACATTGGGTGCCAAATGTGACCCAAGTATTAAGCCCAAATAATTATTACAAGTAGATATATTATTAGAGTCAATATTTATTCATTCAGCTTACAATATAAATGCAGGAAATGGAGAAAAGATCCACTTGTCCAGAATGGATCTTTTTTTTTTCCAGACAATAAAAAAGCAAAAACAAATGAACA
Organism: Sigmodon hispidus; assembly: GCA_004025045.1. Taxonomy (NCBI): domain Eukaryota; kingdom Metazoa; phylum Chordata; class Mammalia; order Rodentia; family Cricetidae; genus Sigmodon; species Sigmodon hispidus. Next base: position 112,248 of record PVIH01004808.1, read on the forward strand.
AAACTGCCCTCATGGCATAAAACTTAAAGCTGCTTTTTTGTTTGGTTGGTTGGTTGGGTTTTTTGTTTTGTTTTGTTTTGCTTTGTTTTGCCAAACTTTAATGCTACAACTTCAAAGTTCATAAATAAACCTCAAACTTACACTGGCCCAGAGGCCACATTCTCAAATCAAAGAAGTACTAAATCCCACTATAGCTCATTGTTTATTGTTGGTTTGATTTTAGATAACTTGATGGAAGGTTTTTATTCTGTTGTTTTGGAATAAAATTATTTTGTTAGTCTGAGTTTACATGAGATTGAATTTTGACAATAAAAGAGACACTATTGTTGGATATGGAGATCATTGGTCATTTTTTTTTGTTGAAAGGAAGATTTCATTAGAGGAGGCGCATGGGTGGTTCAGTGGTAGAATTCTCACCTGCCATTAGAGGAGGCTCCAAAGTTATTGTGTCCTATGAATAGGAGTAAAAGGCCTTAAGTATTGTGGCTATGATTTCTGCCAAACTCTGAAGAGTGTTTTTCATGTAAATATTGTGATAACTTTAAATAACTAAAAAATTTTGAAGCAATATGTTGAAGTTTTTTGCTAACATGCAAAACTTAAATAATAGGACAGTATTTCTAGTTTTGCTGTTTGAATTATGTGTTTCTGAGTTTAAAAAGCAAAAAAACAGTTAGTTCCTGTACATAGTTTTCAGAAGACATTAGATACAAATAATAAAGCATAATATATTATATATAGGTAAAATTTAAATCTCATGTCTGTAATATAAAAGCTGTATAACTTTGGGCATGTTACTTAGCCTATCTGAGCCACGGATTTTTCTTGCAAAACTAGAAAAAATAATGTCTTAAATTTAAAGGGTGAGGACATCTGTCCTGGCTATTTCAATGTCACCTTGACACAAGCTAGAGTCACTTTGGAAGAGGGAACCTCAGTTGAGAAAATGCCTCCACCAGACTGGCTTTTGGGTTAGGGTTAGGGTCCCTATTATTATGAAGAGACACCAGGACCAAGGCAACTATTAAAATAGAAAGCATCTAATTGGGACTTGGTTACACCTTCAGAGGTTTAGTCTATTATCATTGTGGCAGTGAGCATGGCAGCATGCAGGTAAGCACTGGAACAGTTGCTGAGAGCTACATCCTGATCACTAGACAGAGATAGAGAGAGAACAGAGACAGAGACACTGACTGATTCTGGGGCCCCCAACATGAACTTTTGCAACCTTAAAGCTCACCTCCACCCACACTTCCTCCAAGCAAGCCACACTTTCTAATCCTTATTATCCTTTTAAGCAGTTCCACTCTCAGGTATATAAGCATTCAAATACATGAGCCAATTGGGCGTGGCAAAGTGGGAGAGGTTTTTTTTTTTTTTTAATTCCTAACAACTGCCTCATTTGTTTGTTTTATTTTATTGTTTTATTAGTTAATTTTTTTTCCATACCCACCCTCCTTCCCCCCTTCCCTCCTTGCATTCCTCCCTTAGCCTTCCTCCTCCCATCCCCCATCCATTCCCCAGACAGGGCTGGGAATCCCAAGGTGAGTCAGCTCCAGCTTGGTGTGGTATATCCAGTAGCAAGGCTAAGTAGTGTGTTCCTTTGTGGGGAATGGACTCCAAGATGTCAGTTAATGCACCAGGAATATACTCTGATCCCACTTCAAGAGGCTCCACAAACTGCACACATCAGTCCACTGTCATTTATATGCAGAGGGTCTAGTTCCTTTCCATGAAGGTTCCTCAGCTGTCATTTTAGAATTGGTGAGCTCCCAGTAGTTTGGGCTAGCAGGTGTCTTCCTCATAGTCCTGATCCCTTTGCTTTTATAATTTCTCCTCCCTCTCTTCAGCTGGACTGGGAACTCGAACCCATGCTTAGCTATGGATCTCTGCTTCTGTTTCTATTGGTGGCTAGATGAAGGTTCTATAATGACAATTAGGATAGTCATTTATTTGATTATAGGGAAAGTCTTGTTTAGACACCCTCTCCACTATTGCTTGGAGTCCTAGCTAGGGTCATCTTGTAGGTTCTTAGGTGTTTCCCTAGCATCGGGTTTTTCTCTTAAGTGGGGAAGGGGGATTGTTATTCAAACCACTACTGCAAGACTGGTGCAAATTGTTTGATTAATGGATATGGGAAGTGCCAGCTCACTGTGACACCATCCCTGTAGTGATGGTCCTGAGTGCTATATGACAGCAGACTGAATAAGCCATGAGGGACAAGCCAGTAAGCAGAACTCCTCTGTGGCTTCTGCATCACTTCCTGCCTCCAGATTCTTGCCTTGAATTTCTGCTTTTACTTCTGGGATAATGAACTGTAAGTGGTAACTTAAAATAAACTTTTTCTCCACAAAGTTGCTTTTGGTCATGACATTTTATCACAGCAACAGAAAAGTAACTAAAACAACATCTAAAGCATGGAGACTGTTACTTGTCCTCAGTAGTATCTATCTAACCTGCAGCTTGGGTTTTGCTGGTGTTCTCTTCTTCCTCATGTTGGAAACAAAGTACTTAATTCAACAACTGAAAATTTTTTTCTTCATTGTATGTTGTAATAAGTTGTGGTGTTTATAAGAAAGCCATTCTTGTTTGTTTGTTTGCTGTTGTTTGAGGGAGGGGTGGAAAAGAGAAGAGAAGATTCCACTATGTAGTTCTCACTGATCTGGAACTCACTATGTAGACCATGATGGCCTGGAACTCACAGACATACCCTGCCTCTACCTCCCAAGTAAAGGCATGAACCACCACGCCCAGCAACTCTAGTTCTTTTTGGTTTTGAGACTGTTTTTTATTTTAATTGTGCATATTTGTGATGATTTGTTATTTGGGTTTGTGCACATGAGCACAGTGCCTGTGGAGGCTGGAAAAGGGCTTTGGATCTCCTGCACCTGAAGCTACAAGTGGTTGTGAGCTACCAAATTCAGGTGGTAGGCACCTAACCTCAGTGGGAACCCAACTTTGGGGATTCTATTAGAGCATAAATACTTCTAATCACTGGGCCAATTCTCCATCCTTTGCTGTTCTTAGTCTTCACAGTGGGCCACTGAGGCCAGATTTTGAAACTCTGATATTCTCAGTGTTGTAATAAAAATATGTTTCAAAAAATTTAGTGGATTGTTCATTTTTAAAATAGTAAGTTTAGAAAGATGGTGGAAAATGTTTGACATTAATCTTGCAAATGGATTAGAACATTACTAGTTGAAACTATCATAATTTTCTGAGTTATTGAAAAGATCTTTGAGTAAATCATAATGTAAGAATTTGCTATCATAACTAAGGCAGTAGTATTACAAATAAAACCATTTTAACCAAGCTTTTTTTAGAAATGAAGATTTTAGCTAAAATTCCCTTTCGTTTGAATCTTTACAAAAATGTATACAGTTATGATAGTTTACCTTCCTGCTGTGGAACACTCACTGCATGTGAGTGTTTTTCTTTGTTATTCTGAGGGCAATTCTCTATGACACTGTAGATGGCTCCAGGATAGAGTACAGGCAGAAGGAAACAGGCACATTGTGAAATATTGCCATTCCTCCAAACCTCAGAAATAGTACCTACTTGGATTTGCACACACACTCCCTTTCTGAAAATTGGCCATAGAACACTCTAACATATTTGAGACTCTGGTTTCTAAAACATAAGATTAGGAGAGTATTGGTGTAGCACCTTAAGGTGTAGACTGATTGACTTGCTTAAATATATGAAGCAGATTCGCTGAAAGAAACAAAGATTAAAGTTTCTTGATTAAACTGCAGTTTAGCAGGGTCCCAGAGTTTGGTGTTATTTTTGTCTTCTTGTAAACAGGTAGATCGCCACTTGAGAAAACTGGATCAGGAACTGGCTAAGTTTAAAATGGAGCTGGAAGCTGATAATGCTGGGATCACGGAAATATTAGAGAGGCGTAAGTAAAATTTATGGTTTTACATCTATCTTGGAAGGTTACCTGTGTCAATTATCAAGGACACATTTTCTCACAGAAGCCTTTCAAATTATGCATACCCTTTGGTGAATGATGGTATCTGGGTCTCATAACCTGGAGTCTAGCATTGAAGTCTTTGAGATATAAACACTGAGAGAGATAATACATGATGTCACACCCTTCACTCTTTATGAAAAAACATACAGAGTCTTTCTGTTTTGTATTGTTTTCACTTTGAGATGGGATCTTGCTATGTAAACCTTGCTGCCTCCTTTTCTAGAGTACTTTGATTATCAGTTTGGGATGCATTGAACACTCCTTCCATTTTGAATGTATGCATATGCTAATCTGATCAGTGATAGGAGGGAAGAGAAGCAAAGAAATCCAAGTGCCGAGAGTGAGAAACAAGTCTGCTTTTGTGTACTTAGGCTTTGAGAGAGATTGGGTGTTCTCCTTGAAGCTTTGCCTCACCTCTGTACTGAGGTTCCCATAATCTTCCTCTTTTGTTTCCAAAACCTCCCCTTAGCAGAAGAAGCAATGCTCATTCACTGGTCCATTCATTTATTCATTATTTATTTATTTTGTAAGACCCAACATGATGCACTTTAACTTAGTGCCAAATACTTCCTGGGCTTAACCCTGAAAACTTCCTTACAATGTGACAAGATCAAGGGCTCTGTTTTTAACTAATTTAGCTTCTGGTCCAGCCTAAATAGGTGAAAGGCCAGAGGAGGTAGGGAGGCACTGAGTGTTGAGGGAGAATTCAGTTACAGTGTTCCAATAGAATGTGTACCTTGGTGCATTCACCAGCTAGAACTTGTTCCTCTGTCTACTGCCAGATAGTGGGTTTCATGACTGCAAGGTAGTCAAGCTCTGTGTTTCCCAGACATGTATCTGTTAGTGAGAATTGCATTTTTGAATTTAAAAATAGACCATCACTTCACATAATTATCTTCTCTATTGGCGATACTTTTATTCTGGTGGAAACCTATCTAAGGATAATAGATACTGAGAAACAAAATAAAATATTATATAAATGCCTTTGAAGGTTTTTTTTTTTTCTTTTGGAAATGCTGATGGTAGCTGTGAATTCCAATACCCCATGCCAGCCTACTCACTGCTGCAGGATGGTTAATAAAACATCTACTCCAAGGATACAGATACATGTCATAGAACCGGATCACATTACAGAAACTGCTCCATCCTGCCCTCAACATGATTTTGTCTCAAGGGATCATAAATAAACTGAGAGAATTTCTTTTAGAAGTATTTTAAAGTTTGGAATAAGGAATTATACCCTTCACCTTTTGCAAGCAAAGCCCTAAGTTCCTTTCTGGAGTTGTTAGTATCACATTTCATTTTCATGATTGAAAGAATTTCTTTGTATGCAGTAATACCTGAATACCTAGATATTTAGGGTTACCTATAGAAAGGCCTTCAACTCTGTTACTAGACTGAATATTTTAGAACTCACCATCAGTATATCTGTAATACCCCTTCCTATGTATTATAGATATGTTGTAATACCCCATACATAGAGTCCCTAATTAGATATTCGCATCCCTTGAACTGTTGTGTACTCACAGTGAACACTGCAAAGTGAGTCTTCCTACCTAGAGAGGTTGTTGAGGATGAAAATGAAGGTTATGACCTCCACACATCTATCTGAAATGTCATACTATGCACCAGAGTCTAACAGTCATCTGCTAAGGGACACATTGCCTATATTTGGTTGATGTGTGAAGTTCTATGGTGACATTTAATCCTTTTATGGTTTGCTTTTGTGCCCCTCTCTAGGATCTTTGGAATTAGATACTCCTTCTCAGCCAGTGAACAATCACCATGCTCATTCACATACTCCCGTGGAAAGTAAGTTTGATTCAAGTGCAATTGAAAACTTGTCAATATCATCTGTATGTTCTCTTTTATTAGCTCCACATGATTAATTGAGAAATATTCTTTCTTTCCCCTTTTTAAAAACAGGTTTTTGTCACAGTTTACATGCAGACTTTTTCATTTAAGCAAAGTGTATTTTATCTGGGGACAGGCAGCCTCTTGTATAAACAGAGACAGAATATATAGAAATACCAGCAGCACCAACTGGCTTCCTACAGACCTAAAGAGTATCATGGCGGACCTGAACAATATTTCCTCGTATAGATACTTCTCTGTCAGCCTTGACTCTCAGTGCCTAGTCTAACATTTAGCATGTGATAAAATTTCACTGCTAATGAGTTAGTGAGGAAAGGAATTGTTGGATGCCTGACTAGTTGATGTCTTGCTGCTTTTTTTTTTTTTTTTTTTGACAAGACAGTTCAATAGGAACGAGTGATAGATCGAAAGCTTCTCTAAATGATAAGCAATAGAGTAAGATGAACTTCTTCTAATAGTGTATGTGAAACCTTAGTGCATCATAGGTTGTCTTTAGTATTTTATTTCTAAATGCTTAAAGCATCTACTCTCAGTGAAGCATGACAGAAGTTTGCTTGTCCCCTCCTTGGTGAGCATAATGGCCCATTTCACAGGGAACCTAGATCATAACTTCAATGGTTTATCAAAAGGGAGAAGTATTATTATGCCCTGTCTGTAGTTCTCTAAAGTTTAAAATTGTGTGAATTTTTTCTTTTTATTCAGAAAGGAAATATAATCCACCTTCTCACCATACAGCAACAGATCATATCCCTGAAAAGAAATTCAAATCTGAAGCTCTTCTATCCACCCTTACATCTGATGCTTCTAAGGAGAACACGTTAGGTAAGTTTGTTTTCTTCAGTGTGACAGTTCACTTGTTTTGTTTGTCTTGCAGTAAGGGGATAGAGAAACACTCAGGGTTATAATTTGCACATGTAACCTGATTAAAGTCTAAATGTGGAGAATAGAAAAAGGAAAATAGAATAAAATTTAAGTTTATTCAATTCCTAAAGTACCTGAAGAATTTAGATTAAATGATTACATATGCTGTAAGGTAATGTAGTTTAAACTCAGTAACATTATGTTCTCTGTAACCATTTTTATTTCTGTACTTTACAGGTTGTCGAAATAATAATTCCACAGCTTCCTCCAACAATGCTTACAATGTGAATTCGTCCCAACCCCTGGCATCCTATAATATTGGCTCATTATCTGCAGGGACTGGTGCAGGGGCAATCACCATGGCAGCAGCTCAAGCAGTGCAAGCAACTGCACAGGTAAAAAGTCAGAGGTTCAGAGGCAAATGCTGCATTTTGTTTGTGTCAGTCATTGGAAACCCCTATGGGAAACACTAGGTATGGGAAGACTCTGCATGTTTTCAGTTTGAAGTTGGGCTTTTAGGCTAGGTGGTGTTTTAGAGTGATTGTTGTGTAGAGAGCAATGCATCATGCATATCACACACTATCCTTCTCCCAGTCAGTGCTCTAGTAGCCTTGTTCTCATTGTGAGGACAATTACTGTTCTTTCTGCACAGTTGGGCTTTCTGCTGGATTTGTGTTGGCTGCAGTTGGCTCATTTATGTAGTTTGCACACAGCGCAAGTTAAGAAGTTCTATTTCCCATAGTTTTTCTCAATTTGGCATAAAAATGATTTTGAATCTTTACATGAAATGACTTAAATAACTATAAGTTGTGACGTGTAAGAGAAAATGCATATTTACATATACTAATGCTATCAATGCATGTCTGCTCAAGATGAAGGAAGGACGGAGAACTTCAAGTTTAAAAGCCAGCTACGAAGCATTTAAGAATAATGACTTTCAGCTGGGAAAAGAATTTTCCATGCCCAGAGAAACAGCTGGCTATTCCTCCTCGTCGGCACTCATGACAACCCTAACACAGAACGCCAGTTCCTCAGCAGCTGACTCCCGAAGTGGCAGAAAGAGCAAGTGAGTTTGTAATGGAAGCGTGTGCCTTTGCTCAGAACTGTTTGCCTGGAGCCTCAGCTGGGCCTCTAGGTATTAACTAAGGCAAGGTGCAGTAGCCCAAGCTAGTCACTAGAGCAGGCACACAGCTGTTTGCACTGCCTAACCTTGAAGGCTGCAAGTCTTTCTAGTGTTAAAGTTGTTTCTAATTTTTCTAAGTTTGTATATAAGCAACTTCTTTTTACTTTTTTTTTTGTTCTTTCAGATATGCCATTTTAGGGTACTGTTTCAATTTTTAACTTAGGTGTTTCATGGTTAATTACTATAAAGTACAAATTGTATCCCAGGAAGTTTTTTACAAAAGAGTTTTCATTTTGTTTAGTAGTAAAGCATCTGAATTTTTGATTAAGTCCTCAAAACTGAATATATGCAAATATCCTTAGATGTGGTATGTGAGAGACTGAGAGTGCTTGTGTGAACTGTGGAAATGACAGCTTACCATGTACCACTGCTCATCAAAGGCGATGGGTACCCAGGGTGTTTATACACGAGCCAAAATGTTGCCCATCTGTAAGCCTAGCACTTGGAAGGCAGAGGCAGGAGGATTACCTCAAACTCAGGACCAGCCTAGTCTACATAGGGAGTTAAAGCCAGCAGGGGCTACAGAGACTGAAAATAAAAAAGGTGTAATTGCTACCCCAAAAGAAGTAATTATCTCAAAAGAAAACAGCCCATAGAATTAACTAACTAAGGCTCATAGGGACTCACAGAGACTGAACCTACAGTCAGGGAGCCCATATGAGTCTGACCTAGGTCCTCTGCATATATGCTATCATGGTATAGCTTAGTGTTCTTGTGAGACTCGTAACAGTGGGAACCCAGGCTGTCTCTGGCTCTTTTACCTGCTTTGGGAACTCTTTCTCCTTCTGGGTTGCTTCACACAACCTTAATATATGAAGGAATATACCTACTCTTATTGCGAGTAGATATGCCATGTTTGGTTGATACCCCTGGAAGGCCTGCCCTTTCCTGAAGGGAAACTGAGGAGGAGTAGATCTAGGGAAGAGAAGAGGCAAGGAGAGGGGCTGGGAAGGGAGGAGGGAAGGAAAATTCCAGTCGGGGTATAATATATGAGAGAAGAATAAATAATAATAAAAGAATTATATAATAATTATGTTTTAATTTTATTTTTAAATATTTTGCTTCTCTATAAAATTTTTGAAAGAATGGCCAATGTAAAATATCCACAGAACTATTACATATTTTTAAAATAGATATTGCTCAAATTTAATTATCTCCTTATTTTCTGCATTTTAGGACTCTAGAATAGAGTTAGTGGTGGGCAGTTCATGAATTTTGACACTCTAAGCTCCATGTTTTATACTTAGTAGGCATAGGGCATGTACCTGTGTTGTTAGATGGATTTTTACCAAATACTTTTCTATCTTTGTCATTCAGGGTTTTGATGAAAAATGTCCAGTTTATTATAAAAATGTAATGTAATATAATATAACTGTTATTCTTGAATACTACCAAAAGGCGTAAATCAGTAGTATATGGTAACTTTAATTGAGAGAATATTTTTAAAAGTTAAAAACATTTTATGAGAATTTTAATTTCTTTGCTCCGAGAAGTTGCTTCTGAATGTGATTTTTTTTTTTTTTTTTAACCGACATCAGGCATTGACATGCCCTTTCCTTCCGTGTTAGTCATCAAGAGTCATTGTTAGGGGACCTCTTGTGATCAGCAAATAAAACTGATCTTTCTTTAACTGTTTTTCAGAAACAACACCAAGTCTTCAAGTCAGCAGTCCTCCTCCTCCTCCTCTTCCTCTTCCTTATCTTTGTGTTCATCATCTTCAACTGTAGTACAGGAAGTCTCCCAGCAAACAACAGTAGTGCCCGAGTCTGATTCCAACAGTCAAGTTGACTGGACTTACGACCCGAATGAACCTCGATATTGCATCTGTAATCAGGTAAAAGTCAGGTGCAGTCTGAATAAATAAGAAGGAAGATAACACATTTTTATTCTGGCTAAAATCAAGAAATGACTTATTTCTATAATATCCTCATATAAAAGTGGCATGTATGCTGTAAATACCAAGAATGTAAGGAAACATTTGAGTTACACAGAATGTCAGCCTTCCTGTACAACCTGTGATGAAACATGTAATAAGTTCCTGTCTTGTCAGAAACTCAGATGCCCAGCAGCCCCGCTTCCCAAATAGTTGACTGGGAGGCTTAATTTTATACTAACTGATGGGCCTGTAGTTCAGGCTCTTACTCTTATATTAACCCATAATTCTTATCTGTGTTTAGCCACGTGGCTTGGTACCTTTGCTCAGTGCAGCATTCTCATCTTGCTTTCTCTGTGTCTGACTGGCATCTGCTACTCTACTTTTCTTCTCCTAGTCTAGTTGCCCTGCCTCTACTGGCTAGTGTTTTATTAAACCAATACAAGTGAAAAATCTTTACAGTGTACAAGAGCATTATCCCACAGAGACACATTGATGTCACACCAGTATTACTTTGTGTGCATGTTGGCTGATATGATGTATATAATACTGGCCAAGTGGCTTACTCAGAAGAAATTCATCTGTTTCTGGAGACAGGGAAATTCAAGTTTACACTGCTCGTTACACTGTTCCTGCTGAGGCCACTCTTCTAGTTTGAAAACAGTTGCTTTTTTTACTGAGTATTCATGGATCAGAGACAGGAGCACCATATCATGCAGATACACAAGCATATGCCAGCTTCCCTTTTTCTTCTCATATAGTTACTGGAACCTCACATTCCAGCTTTACTTAGCCGTAGTCACTCCTCACAGTCGCAGTTTTCAATTATGGCTTCAAAATTAAGACTTTTGAAGAAATACAAAATATTCTTTCTATAACAAGTATCTGCACATAATATATATGGGCGTCATATGTTTGTATATCTATGATATAACTATCTTTTCCTCACGGGAAAAAAAAAAAGGTTCTTTTTAAAATTTTTTCAAAACTAGCTCTCATGCTTTGTACCATAATTTATTTAGTCCATCCTTGTTGTATTAGGTTTCTGGCCCATACTTTCAGGCCTACTCCTGAGGTTCTGACCCACAGACCCAAAGAAACACACAGACGTTTACATTAATTTTACTGATTGCTGATTGACCTGGGGCCCAGGCATATTGCTAGCTAGCTCTTGCTCTTCAACTAACCCATGATTGTTGGTACCTTTTCTCAGAGCAGTATAGTTTTCCTCTGCATCTCCTGGCTTCTCGTCATGATGTCTCCGTGGTGCCTCTCTGGCATTTCTGTGGCATCTCTCCTCTGTTCTTCCTGTTCCCAGAGTTTTCTTAGTCTGGTAGCCTCATCCACACTTCCTGTCTACCTTTGGCCAATCAGCACATTTATTAAACCAGTGCAAGGACAATTATTTACAATGAAACAGAATACAGTTCCACTATACATCCCCAGTTGTAGATTGTTACCATTCAAATTTTGTTTAAATCAAAAAATATTATAAACATTGTTTTTAATCTAGCTGCTTTATACTAACTTTATATAACATAGTAATGTTATAAATGTTTGATACAGTCTGCTAAAATATTTATCTATATTTCTACTCCCTAAAATTGGTATGCATAGCATTTTCTGAAGCTCAGTCTAGCACTAAGTATTACTTTCTCTTAAATACAATGTACCAATTTGAAACTTTTGTATCACATGATTATTTTAGTTGGCTTTAGTATATGTGCCTTTTAAAACCATTTTATATTCTCGTAAGTTAACTTCTAGGAGAGTTGGCTATATTTTTCTGCTGTTCTGTTATGTACATTATTGTTTTGAGAGCCCTATCTCAAAAAAGTATGTGCAGTCATTTGAGGATACCTGCTGTCTCCCTCTGGTCTCAGTAGCAAACTCAGATAATCTGTTGATACAGAAGTGATTCAAGAGGCTATAAAAACACATTAGCTAGTAGTTAGCCAGAAAGAAACTTTACAGTTTTACTACAAGGACCACCACCACCAATCTGACTCCAGGTCTGGGTCGTTTACAGAGTGAATTCTTTCAGGCTTCCAAGGAGCAGGTGGTTTCTGGGCATATCCTCTTGCCTTGTCCCATAGTCTTTTAAGAACCACAACAAAACCCACCATACTCCCAACTCCTTCATTGTGTTTTCAGTGAGTTTCTTGTTCTCTGATTTCATAAAAACCTAATTTATATTAGATGCTTATTACATAGTTATAATAAGTTTGTCTAATTTTCTTTCAACTAGGTATCCTATGGAGAGATGGTGGGATGTGATAACCAAGATGTGAGTATTATTTTTTTTTCTATTTTGGAATGTAAAAAGCTGTAGAAAATTGAATGTTTGTCTTCTTAATTGTATCCTCCGATCTGAAAATCAGATTTTCATTTATGATAACTACATTATCCTGATGGGAGCATCTACAAGTGTACAGCAGGATTGTGTTCCTTTATGAGCTCTCTGCTTAACATTTTTCAAGGTGGTATTAGGTTCAGATTAAATTCTCAAGAGTTACTTCTGGCAGTTCGAAGTACTTCCCTTTCTTTCTGCTAAAGACACTGTATTTGATAAAGTTCAGGCCATTTATCATATTGAAGAAATAAGACTTTAAAGCCTTACATTCTTGTGGACAGATGATGCTTTGAAATAATGAAGACATAACGTAGGATTCTTTTCCTATCATTACTGCAGTCCTCAGCAGTACTTCATTTTTTTCCTTCATAATATACATAGATCAGTTGGACTCAGTACCCACCGACTAAGGCACTACCAGGATCCAAGAAATATGATTGCACAAATCTAATTTTGGTTAAATGAGATACTCTGCCTCCTAAGCCTTTTTTAACCGTCTATTCTTTAGAAGTACCAACACTTTTTTTTTTAACTTTTGCTTTCCAGTGTCCAATAGAGTGGTTCCACTATGGGTGTGTTGGCTTGACAGAAGCACCGAAAGGGAAGTGGTACTGTCCACAGTGCACAGCAGCCATGAAGAGAAGAGGCAGTCGGCACAAATAGAGATGCTTGACTGGAGGAAGGAAGAACTTGAGCTTGGCATTTTATACAGGACTCTAGAAAGAAAGACACAAGAAAGAAGAAACAACTCATTTCCAGGCAACCACTTAAAGGATTTACATAGACAATCCTATAAGACCTTGAACTTGAATTTTATGAGTTGTATTTTAATAATGTAAGTAAATTATTTATGCACTCCTGGTGTGCTATGAATATTATTCCAGTTAGCCTTGGATTATTTCTGTGGCCAACATATGCAGACATTTGTACTCCTCAACCATTTTCTCCAAGTAATGGGCATTCTATAATTTAAACTTCAAAGAATTCCAACGATGAAGATTTTAAGAAAGTATTTTATATTCAACAGGTATATTCTGCTGCATGTACTGTACTCCAGAGCTGTTATGTTACTCTGTATATAAATGGTTGCAAAAAAAACATAAAACAAAAAAAAGTCAGTCCTCCTAAAAAGGATTTAAGATAATGGTTTTTAAGATGCCTTTATAATAAGCTTTGTTTCTTTGTGAAACTCATTCAGCAGGCTGAAGGGATTGGTTCATGTGATAAAGTGGGCTGGTGTCCTCTAGAGTACCTGGGTACATTAAACAGAACTCCTGTAGGTAAAACCTGATTCGTGCCATTAGTCTATATGTTCTGCATCCAGATAGAGTGCAGCTCAAGAGGGTGGGGGTGGGGGTCTATGGGGGAAAGGGCGTTAAAGTGATACATTTTTATACCAAATGTGTTTATTTTTTTGTGCGAGTAATCCTTAAATTGGAATTGTATTAGGTGTTAAAATAAAGTTTTTAAAAAAATAACTTGTATTTATACTTTACACACTTAATTATGAAAATTTCTTAATTGCAATTTATTTCTAATTTTCATAATCTAAAAAAGATTAGTGGTTAGCATGCAGAATGCTATGTAATCTATGATTTCTATAATGATGGTTGGAAACTGTGTTATGAGAATAAGGGAAGGACATTTTTAATGTAAATTTGAAGTGTCAAATGTATTTTTCTAAGATATTTCTCTGGTTTTGCTTTGAATCTAAGGGATTAAAAAAAACCTAGTTACAGCAGATAAATGAAAATAATGGCTATAGATGTTTGAATTGGAATCAGTGTGGCAAGTGTGACTAAAGAGACCTTAAAATTCAGCTCTGTGTTTAATTCTATGACACAGTGAGGTGGCAGTTAATTCAAGTCTTAATCAAGTTTTGTGAAACCAAAGTATTGCTGGTGGTAGGATGTCTTTAGAGCACGCCGAAGATCCTTTTCTATAGGTGCTATTGAGATCATGGACTACAGTACATGTACATGTACACATAGTAGAGGGTTCATTTAAAATATGTTCAGTATGATGAGTGGAAAAAATTGTTGAAACTTCAAAGAGAGTTATTATATCATACTTTCTTTTTATTGAACTGTATGACATCCCTCAGATTTGTGTTTTAATCAAGCCCACTTGTGAATCTTTTAGAACTTAATCAAAAGGCAATGTTAAATCTATGTAGTGCTATCTAAAGGGTGGAGCTTTGATTGACTTTAGAAGCTTTGTCCAGCTCTAAGAGCCTGTGATGCTGAATTGCCACAGGCTAACTTTATAACTTCGTTGGCCCCAAAGACAGGTTCATACGGTCTTTAAGATTTTATATCATCAAGGGTGTTATGATTTCATGGAGGTTCCATAAGCCTTTAAGTAATGTATACAGTTGTGTTCTGTTAGCTCAGTCCTGTGATATCTGAAGATGCTTAGATAAAAAACACTTATATCCTGTTGTCAGGCAGTGTGACTTTTTCCAAACTCATTCACTCTCTGAGAACTGGCTAGAGGGAATCAGCTCTTATCTTACGAGAACATTCCTTGTCAAATCAGGAGCACCCCTGTATTCATCTGCTACAGCTCCTCTCAGTTTCCAAGTCCTGCCTACCAAATCACTTAGGAAACACCTTAGCAAGCTTTGAGGTCAAGCATTGATTCTCTTACCAACTATATATAAGGAATTACACCAAAATTTTACATTAAATATTTAGAAATGAGTAGAAGCTGTCACTAAATTATATAGCTGTGTATCTGTGTATGTACATACATACGTATGTGGCCAAACGTGGAACTACCTCATTGAAGCAACCTGGGCAGCAACTAATATCTTTTGTTACATTTATTCCGAGGACATTCAGAATCTTTGTTGTACAAAACTTGTGTAACAGTGGGTGGTACAAAAGGCCCAAGTGTGAGTTCACAGTTTATAAGTGGTGAAAAAAATGAGGCCTTACTGCTGTAGTGTATATTTAAATGTTCATGGTGACACATTTGAAGCAATAAATGGCTAAATTAAATGCCTACATGAAGCTGAGTGTTTGATAACCTTATAATCATTGGTTTTTAAGGGTAGCCATGTTTTTGGATTATTTGTTCCTTAAAGCACACTTACTGTATTTTAGATTTTTAAGGATGTTAGGTTTGTATAATGTTGGTCCTTTGCCCCTGGACTTTGGAAATGGGCTTCTTTATTCAATTTATTAATTTTAATTTTGTACAAATCATTGTTAAACTTGGATTATAGAGGCAAACTACTTGAATATGCAGGTACTGCAGTTTTCTTTCTCACATTAAAAAAATCTCTTAAACAGGCTTTAAGAGAAAAAAAACAACTCAAAAATATTTATATATCGTTATAAGTGTTAAGTACTTGGATGCCTAGAAGGACTTACATTAAGAAATGTGTGTTTTTGATGTGAGCAATGATGGAAGCCAGCATGCTGACAAATAATTGCAATATCTTGGTAATGCCATGATGAATATAAAAAGCACAGTAGGAAGGTGGGAAGGCAGGGAAACCGAATACTGTAGTAGAGAGGGAGCCCGAAGGATGGATCATTTGAACTGTATCCTAAAGACAAAGCATATGCATCTAGGAACACCAGTGATCTGCAGTATGTAGACCTGAAGTAGGTAGTACAATGTCCTGAAGAATCCAGAGAATGAGCAACAGTTTATTTAAGAAGGGCATTTTACTTTTAACCAAGGGATAGTTTATAATAGAAAGGGGGCATTTACCTACTGTTGCTTAACCATAATAATGACTAATAATTACTGATAACGATTAAAAAGTATGGATGTCTTCAAAGGAGCATGTAGCTAGGAAATTGGAAATTTTAAGCTAGATAGTTACCCTATTGTTTTTAATTTGGGGGAAGGGGGCACACATACCACAGTGTGAACATAGAGATCAGAGAACAACTTTGTGGAGCTGATTCCTGTAGCATGCTTTCTCAGACTTCCAGCCCCCAAATTATGACATGTAGACTTAAAATTAGTTATAAATGCTTGGCCTTATCTTATGCTTACCCAACTGGTTCTTATGACTTAACCTGTTTCTCTTCATCTGCATTTGTCTCCTGGGCTTTTTACCCTTCTTTTTTTCATTCTGTATATTCCACTTTTTTGCTTCTTTATGTCCGGCTGGTTAGTAACTGGATGGCTGGCCTAGATTTTTTCCTATTTATTCTCTCTGTCAGCCAGCCCTTACTGTCCCTCTACTGCCTATTGGACATTCAGCTTTTTGTTAGACCAATCAAGTGCCTTAGGCAGGCAAAGCAACACATCTTTAACATCATTAAAGAAACGCAGCATAGACAAATGTAACACATATTTGCATAGTTAAAATACTATTCCACACCAAGTGCTCTGCTCTGTTCTCTGGGTTCTGGAGATCTGAACTCAGGCCACCAGGCTTGCAAATGAATGTCTTTACCCACTGATAGGTCTGACTAACTCTGACCTCAGTTTCTAAACAGCAAATAAGAATTGCAAGTCAAGATTTCCATATTTGCAAAAGAATCTAAATTGTAGAATCAGGCTTTGACTTTAACCTAATAAGCTATTTGTGATTTGATTCTGTTAGAGAAATGTTGATTTAAAGATGAGCTGGTTTTAGGGTTTCGTTCTTAGTTGAAGTTTGATAAGGAAGAATTATACCCTTTCAGCTTATTTGTTTTAAGGTAGTAAGCTATGTATGCTTTGTGAGTTAATATTTTAACTGTTACAAGCTTTAGCATGATTAGAATTCGTATTGGAAAGTCCTTAAATAATTTTCTTACTGTAATCCGCAGAGCGATAGAATTCAAGTTTTGGCTATTCCAGAAAGTTCCTTTTACTTTCTTCTCTTTTAACAAAGGAAACTAGAAGAAAACATTATAATTCATTTTTATTTTTCTGTTGCTTAAAAACAAACAACCTGAACATTTCCTGGGACATGGAGCTGATGGGAGCAGGAATGGGGGACACATAAGCTGTAAGGTCCTCATGACCATTTCCCATAGTTACTTTCCATTGTTAGAAAACAATAGTTGCTCTGCTTAGGAAGCTATGTGGCGGCTAGTTTTAAAGATGAGCTCATTTAAAGCACTCACAGCTTTTAATATGGCTGTACTTGTTAAGTGTGATGTAATAGTTCAGCCAGGAATGCTTCAATGTATCCTGAGTGTAAATATGAGACATCTGCTGATAGCTCGTGATTTTAGGTTGTCTTCTCCTGCATGTCACATCAGAATTTACCAAAATATGTCCCTGTCCTTGAAACCTTTTATATTGCTCTGGAATGAACAAATTATTTTCTTGAGTTTGAGGGATTGGTTATAAACACAACTTGTTATGGATTTCCCAGTTTGCACAGAGTACTTTTCTTTGCTGTTTGTCATTTGAAGAGAAGTCCAGCGTTCTGTTGAAAAATAAAGCTTATATGTTGATCTTGTGGTTTGGGTAAGAAATGGAAGAGGTCTTTATGTCGTGGTCATGTGGCCAATGAATCCACAAATACTGCCTTCTTACTTGCTCAGAGGCCAACATTCATTCAGACAGCCTACTCCACTTCTCCACATCACACATACTCTTCAACTTGTGACAAGTCTATGCTGTAAAAGTCTGAAAAATACCTTTCATTTTCAGAAAATAGAAATAGTTTCCTGAATTACATGAAAGAAAAAGAAACATGGGGAGGGAGGAAGAGAGGAAAAGAAAAAAAAGCAAAATCATAACTTTTATATCTTTAAAAATTTACCTTCTAAAGAATCCTATATTACAGATCTATAGAAAAGGCAAATGGGAATTCTATTAGGAAATAGTTTGATAATTTTATATAACAAAGCTAAATATATTAAAATTTTCTATATTATTGAACTGTTAAGAATAAATTCTGGCTTCTTGCCAGTGTGCCCAAGGGCTCTGTCTGTCTGTCCATCCCCACCCATAGTCATATGTGTATATAATATCTACATGATATTTGGGGGTGCAGGTCGTTTGTTTGGTTCATTTGTTATTTTAAAACAGGGTCTCCCTCTATAGTTCAGGCTGATACTCCATAGCACCAGCTGGCCTAGAATTTGTGCTGATCTTCATGAGTCAGCTTCCTGAGTACTTGGATTCCAGACAAGTACCACCATACCCAGCTTATATATAGTTTAAAGGATGCAAATGTGAAAGGCATTTAAGATGCTTAAAAGAAACTTTATATCCACAATTAACATTTGGGAGGAAAGGATCTGTATAATTCTACCCAGGAAGTTGCTAAAATCATAGAGAAGTTGGCCATGCCTCTGCTGATGCCCTCACTGTCCTAAAATAAGGAACAGACAGATCTTAGGAGGCCAGGGATAGGAACTGTGCAGCTCTCCAGTTAAGTTTGAAATCTCCCACGTTTTGGTATTTTTCTGCCAATGATTGTTTGGGGGCTGTCTTCAAGAGTATAGACTTGTCACAACCAAAACTATTTCTAGAAACTACTAAATGTTCCCTGGGGAAGAAACTGCCTCCCTGAACCAAACATCACCAAGATGTGAAATGATTAGGAAAACAATGGGAATAATGATACAAAACATTTTAATCAGCAATGTATAAGTTTCCACAATGCAAATTTTTAAAGCCAATCACTTACAAGTAGACACTTTGATAGGCAAAATAGCTTTTAACATGAAGCAACTTTACACACTGTACAGGTGTGTTAGCATAGTATGAAATAAAATACAGCACAGTGATGCAAATAAATTTGGTGCCAGTGCAAGTTAATTCAAAATGCCTATAAAGAGACAGATGTGGGAAGTAAGTGATGATTGAAATTCATGAACTAAGCAGTTGACTCATTTTTAAAAGGTGGCACCAAGAGTTCACTTAAGGAATCCCCAGGGTGGTACATGGTTTGCAAGCACTGTTCTGGGGAAGGATCTAAAATCAGTAGCATTTGATTCAGAGGCTTTGATCTATAAGTCAGATTTTTCATCTTGAAAGGTACAAATTGAAAGATATGCCTGTTTAAACTAACAAAAATGTAAACAGTATGAACATGAAAAAGTTGAGCTGCAGTTACTTCCACATTGGGTAGATACTGGGCGAGCGGATAGTGTTGCAGTGTGCCATCCTACTTTTTCACATGATTCTCAGATCTTTGTCACATTAAAAATTCTCTTAAGTTGAAATCCATATTATGAACAAAAGTAGCTCCACATGGTGATTTGAAGAGAAGTAAGTTGAAATGAAAAAAAAATTAAGCATGTTCAAATGTTGATTAAAACAAAGGCATTGTTTTAGTGTTGTATGCCTTAGGATTTTATTGACTACTGCCACAGCACATCCAGAAGCACATATGAGCCTAATTGTGGACATTTTCTCTGTCTTTATGAGCAAGGGATGAATGCAATTCAGTTTAAGTGGAAAAATGCATGATGCTAATTCTGAAACAGAATCATAATCCTTGTATGCAGAACTTAGTATATACTAGTGGAGTATTACATCTGCCTCCTAAGGAACAAAGGAAGAATATATTTCAGATAAATTTTTCTATTCAATTTTGCATTTATTTTGCACCACAGAAAAGAACTCATGACCTTGACTGGTATTATTTTTATTCCACTTGAAGTAGAAAGAAGACATGGTTTTGTGTGTTTACAATTTTTAAATTGGCAAATGTAGTTCTGTTGTCAGGTTCATCATATCCCTCTATTAAGAAACTTCTTAGATGCCTAAGGTTTGTCTATGAAGAACAAATAAATTTAAATTTAAAAATTACTAAAACCGTCTTTGATCTGGAGCTAATACTTTCCCAGCTTTATGTTTAGTGATTCTCCACTAGAATATAAAGTCCATGTGTTGTAGTTTGTTTTTGCTCTTGTGGGGGCCTACCACCAAACTCCCAAATAAATCACTTTTATTCTTATTTATAAGTGCCTGGCCTTAGCTTGGCTTGTGTCTTGCCAGCCTTTCTCCACTTTAAATTATTCCATCTACCTTTTGCTTCTGAGCTTTTTACTTTTTTTCTATTTCTGTATATTTTCTTACTCCTTTGCTGGTTGTGTAGCTGGATGGCTGGCCCCTTGAGTCCTCCTCCTCTTAATTCTTCTTCCTTTCTTCCCAGATTTCTCCTTCTATATACCAGTCCCACCTATCCTTTCTGCTGATTTGCTATCGGCCATTTAGTTTTTTCTTAGACCATCAGGTGTTTTAGACAGGCATGATAACACAGCTTCACAGAGTTAAACAAATACAACATAAACAAAAGTAATACACCTTAAAATAATATTTTACATCTGTGTTTTGCCTTTGGCAGCAATTGAAATTACAGGGACTCTTCAAGGACAGTTGAGAAATGGCACCTGCTCTGAAGCTTTTTTTTTTTTGTTAACCACTTTCTGAAAGATGTGACTTCCATATTTTGGTTCTTCATGACACATGGCATGTTTTCCCTTTAGGTGTGTGTGTCCAGTCATTTTAGTTTCCTCCTACACTTATTAATAAGGCACATTTCCCACAAGGTAGGTCCATTTCAGTGGCCATGACCAATACAATGAAATTTGCTAATCTGAAACTGTCCTAAAAGATAATAAATTCTTTCCTGCTCCACTTACATTAGTGAGATTCAGAGAAGCCTGGTAGATATCTAAAAGTGTATGAAGTCATCAAATGTCTTGGTGGAAACCGAGAAATGATACAATATTGTATGGTATTGATGTGATCTTTAATACATTAAGTCACTGAGATTTTAAAACAGCCAAGTCATCCTTCTTGGACCAATCACTGTGTTGGTGATACTCTAGTCATTTAAATATTTGTCACATGTCTTCTGGTTTCCATAGTGTCTAGGATGACTTTTCAACAGATTTAATATATGACTCATGATTTAAAACTACCAACTTGATATCCCAGCCTTGGAGGGAGAGTTGAGCTCCCATAGCTTCCAGTTCTGCTCCCGGGACCAAGTGCTGTCTGCAGAGTCCCAGCGCACTCTGGAGCAGGGGCGGATTAAATCTGCAGGTCACCAGACCCGCAGCTCCTGCTGAGGGAAGCTGCAAGGCTACCCACCACCACATCGAAATGAGTAAGCCAACATCTGCAGGGGTCTCTGAAGGACAGACTCAGACCCTGACCAGAGGAGTGACAGGAGGCACACAAATCCCAGTGCCACAACTGACCAGGAACCATCTAATCGTGAACCACTGAAGCCATGGGAAAACGTCAGTGCAAAAAATTACATAATAATACAAAGGTCAACATGGTAACTCCAGAAGTGAGTGGCGATCTTACAAATACAAGACCTGAACTGAGCAATGAAGACGAAACAGAAGGAAGCAACACCAAAAATACCTTTTTGATGATCATCGAAGCTCTAAAAGATGATATGAAAAAAAGCCTTAAAGAAATAGAAGAAAATACAAACAAAAAATTGGAAGAGATGAACAAATCTATGAAAGAAACATGCCAGGAACTAAAAGCTGAAATAAAAGCTGAAATAGAAGCAATAAAAAAGGCGCAAAATGAGGCAAAGATGGAAATAGAAAACCTGAAGAAAAAAGCTGGAACTACAGATACAAGCA